>JBBBDQ010028941.1:0-32500 GCA_037127315.1 Ascarosepion bandense
ATATATACCTCCACTCATTTTTGATAATTAACTTTTAAACTGAATTTTGAAAAATAAAAAAAGTTTTCTTAAAACATTTATTTTAGTTTTAATTGAAAGCTAAATGATTAAATTTACTATTTTCAGTAAGCAAAATACTCTGGTGTATTTCAAACAGAAATTATAATGACTGAAATATAAAGTTTTGAGATTAATTTTTTTTAAATTTTTAAATTTTTTGGCCATTTTTGAGCGATAGACACATTTGTAAACAAAAGTTAATTCTCGGTTTTAAAGATCTTGCAAAAATAAAATATATATCTGTGACACATTATTTTTAGAAAATTAGCAAATTTTACGTTAACTTAATCTGATTAACACAAGTATTACTTATTTATAAAATTTAGAATAAAACTATTTCTTAATCTCAGAGTTGAACCTTTTGACCTGTCCACTTTAAATGAAATGTGTTGACAGCTCGCCAGATGTGAGATAAGATACGTGTATGGTGATCACAAGTGACATATGTGTACAATTTATTTTTTTTGATAAGGGGAAGAAAACCTGAAACACATGACCATTTAATGTACACATAAGAATTACCATAAAAAATCTTTCAAAAATTATTTTAATAATACGATGGCTAGATGATTTCAATTAAATTTTTCAATTTTCGATTAGTAAATATAGTCTTCACTTTATAATCTACCAACCAAACGTCTAGACGTCTTGGAAAATTGTAAAAAATATCTTAGAAACTTTATAAATTATTATAATTAAAAACAAAATCTGAAAACATTTCTTTTAAAATTTCATTATAAATCGTAATTTTTTCCTTCATACTAAAATTTGAAATTTATATCATTTATTAAAGCAATTAAACGCTTATGTAATTTAATAATGTCATAGTTTTATTGCATTATTTATTTTACTATTGAGAGCAGATTTTCGGTAAAAGGGGCATAAATGATTGAAAAAATAATACATGATTTACATTTCCCAATGAGTTCTGTCTTTAACTAATAAAATCAAATAGGCCTACAGAATTTAATTTCTTGAAATTTCATGATTTGACGTAGAAGTGGGGATAACGGATATAAAAAGATATTTTGCCAATATTTTTTTTAAAATAATGATTTCACAAACAATTTAACCCATTGTCCATAGGTCCAGAAAGTTTCATTAAAATCTGACAATTATTTGATTTTTGCAAGAATTTCCAAATTAATGTGTTCGTCACCGGGGGGAAAAAAGTGATTTATGTAATATTACGTTTTCCATTGTAAACTCTCGTAACGATTTAGCTCCCCGCTAACGAAAATAAAAACAAGATTTTACCAAAATTTTGAAGGTGTTAGAAAACATTAAAAAATGTTAAAAAAAAGTAAAAAATATTTTGATATTTCCTCCTAATAATAACAAACATTTTGATGGAAATGTTCGTTTTTATTAAGTTTGGGACATTTTTTTTCTTCATACTATGCTGATTTTTAGCGTTTTAGTGAAGGTAATTATATATATATATATATATATATATATATATATATATATATATATATATTTGTGTATTTAGGCAACAAGTATTCTTTTAGACATGTCAGATTAAATAAATTGCAAACATTTTGTCTGCTTATTTTTAAATATAAGCAGACACAATGTTTGCAGTTTATTTAATCTGACACACACACACACACACACACACACACACACACACATATATATATATATATATATATATATATATGCTTGTGTGTGTGTGCGTGTGTGTGAGAGAGAGAGAGAGAGAGAGAGAGAAGTGGGTGGGAAGGAAAAAGCGATAGAAAGAAATAGAGGGAGAGAGTGAGAGAGAAGGAAAAAGAGAAGAAAGAGAGAGTGAAAGAAAGAGAGGTAGAATGAAGGATAAGGAGAAAGAAAGAGAGACGAATTGAAAGTGAGAGAGATTTGAGGAAGAGAGAGTGAAGTATAGAATGAGAGCAAAATTGACACGATGATGATTTTTTAAAAGAATATTTGTGAGAAACTTACCATTGGTCCCCGAGGGCCAGTAGGACCTGGAGAACCCATATTGCCTTTATCACCCTGTAAAGAGATAAAATAAATATTAAATGAATAACAACAAAATGCAATTTAATATGAAACACTGAAAAAGACATAATATATATATATATATATATATATATATATATATATATATATATATATAATTATTCCGTTAGAACACGTGAAGACTACAAACTACTACAAAATCGTACATTTTGTTTCGTCATTGAAAGAACAATGTCTCATCAAATAATTAACTATGTAATAAACGTTTTTATTTAAAAAAAACATTTTTTAATGGAAACGACCAAGAGAGGGAGAAATTTTAAATTTTGGCAGGAAATTCATTTTCAGCCCAAATTTAAAATTTCTCTCTCCTAGCTGTTTCCATTGGCTCGTCCCGCTCTACATTTCTCATTTATTTTTCTCTTCGCTTTCTATATCTTCTGTATCTTTCCTTTTCGTCTTCCTTTTCCTTTTCTTGATTTCTCGCCTTATCTGCTGATCTTTTCTTCCCTCTTTTCCCCTTTTTTTTAATATCCAAAAATAAAGTGAAGTGAAATTTAAAATTAAAAAAAAAAATGTTAACTACCGGACGAGACATTGTTCTTTCAATGTCGAAACAAAATGTACGATTTTGTAGTAGTTTGTAGTCTTCACGTGTTCTAACGTAATAATTAATAATATTCTGTGATCTCGCCATCTGAAATTAGCCAGTACTCTAATCGAATATTATTCATTCCTCTTGTAGAGCAGTGAAAGTTAGACAATTTTCTCACAGATAGGGAAGAGATGACAAAGCAAAAACTGCGGTACTACAGCAGGCTGCTGAGAATACAACGGATAGAACATAGAAGTAACAAGGAGGGTTTAAGCAAAATGCAAAGTAAAAGGGCGCTTATGCATAGAGTCAAATTAAATTTAAATTTTCAAGGGCACATAATGAGGAAAGTGAGCCTAGAGAATCTGACACTCACAGGACAAACTGAATGCAAGAGGGAGAAAGGAAAGCAGTGAGTAACATAACTAATAATTTTACGTACATGGATGGTAAAAAATGAACTAGAAGCAAAGAAAAGATGAAGAAGTTGTGGAGAGCCATGACTTTAAATGTCCTGAAGGAACAGAGGAAAACAATGAGTAGCCTCCCCATCAAAAATTTATTCTTCTCTGAGAGCACTTGTTTCAGGAAACATGCTGAAATATAAATTTCTTAATTCATTCAGCCAGTGCTGTATCATTTTTTTGAAGGCACGAAACTTACCAGCAGATGCCAAATTATTTTTCTACCTCTTCATGTTAACATTTTACTTATTTAAATGAGCCAACTCTTCTTCTTCTATGTGCCCTGTCCCTTCAGGACGTAGGCGATCATGGCTCTCCACGTCTCCCTATCCCTTGTGGCTCTTAGTATGTTTGCTCCTGTTGCTCCTGGCAACCCCCGTTCCGTCATCCACCTGATCAGACCCTGCAAATATGTTATCCGCTGCCTTCCTCTGTCTCTCCTTCTTTCTATCTGGCCAGTCAGTATCAGGTTCTCCAGACTCTCCTTCCTCATTGCATGTCCCAGGAACTTCAGTTGTCTCTTCCTGATGCTTGGTATTAATTTCCTTTTTGTTGCCATTCTTTCTAACACCTCGTCGTTGCTTGTATGCCCAGTTCACGATATCCGTAGCATCCTTCTGTAGAACCACATTTCGGCCGCTTCCAGTTTTGTCCTCATTTTCGATGATATTGTCCAGCATTCACTGCCGTATTGAAGAACTGACATCACGTAGCACTCTAGCACTCTTTTCTTCGTTTCTATTGAGATTTTCCTGTGTGTTAGTATTTTGCTCATCTTCTGGAACGCGTCCTTTGCCATGCCAATTCGCCTTCGGATCTCCGTGTCGCACTTTCCATCTATTGTTATTCCCATTCTTTTTTTATCTTACTCCCACTCTTTTCTTCTCATTCTTTCCTATTCTCATTCTTTCTCGGCATTTCTTTCTCATTCTCTTTCTCTTTCTCTTTCTTTCTCATTCTCATTTTCTTTCTTATTTATTCTCATTTTCTCATCCTCATTCATTCTTTCTCATGTTCATTCTTTTTCATTCGGATATTGAGAATGAGAAAGAATTAGAAAAACTTTCCTTCTTCCGTATTCTCATTTTCTCATCTTCAATCATGCTTTCTCATGTTCATTCTTTTTCATTCTGATAGTGAGGATGAGAAAGAATTAGAAAAACTTTCTTTTTTATTCTCATTTTCTCATCCTCATTCATTCTTTCTCGTGTTCATTCTTTTTCATTTTGATAGTGAGAATGAGAAAGAATTAGAAAAACTTTCCTTCTTCCGTATTCTCATTTTCTCATCTTCATTCATTCTTTCTCATGTTCATTCTTCTTCATTCTGATAGTGAGAATGAGAAAGAATTAGACAAAATTTCTTTCTTCCTTATTCTCATTTTCTCATCTTCATTCATTCTTTCTCATGTTCATTCTTTTTCATTCTGATAGTTTTTCTAATTCTTTCTCATCTTCATTATTTCTTTCTCCTTATTTTTATTGTTTCTTCTCTTTTTTAAAAATGATATATCGATACTTACATTTTTTCCGTCGATTCCTGGATCTCCCATAGGTCCAGTCAAGCCCTATTAAAAATATACATAAAAACGTTTGGATAAATAAAAAAAAGTAATATGAAGATTTTAGCTTGATCAATCACTTGTAAGTATTTTATTGATTACAAAACTATCGATTTGTCCAAATTTATTTCCATCAGTTTATATACAATAGATTAGCGTATTGAATTTAAAAAATGGAAAAAATATCTTACGTTATGCGTTTTTACATTCGAAAGAACTTCTTCAGACTGATAATGATTTTATCGATGAAATCTTATATATATATATATATATTAGAACCTGAAATAAGTTTTCGCTGTTTTCTAACAGATAGCATTTCCAGAACTGCGTGCATGTAGTTTCAGATGGTAACGCATCTATGAAGAAGTACTCTCAGCAATCATGAAATTCAGTGTATGTTATTTCGCCGAAGTGTAAACAACTTTGTTTTTATAGCGTTAAACATGTCGGATTTCATGCCAAAGAAAGTGTATTTGCGGGAATTTTACTACACTACTTTATTCAAAAGAAATATGCAGCTGAAGCACAAAGAATTGTTGTTAAGACTTACGGCGATCATGCGCTGTCGGAAACAACAGGTAGAGATTGGTTTAAACGCTTCAGAAACAATGATTTTGATGTTGAAGTTAAAGAAAGCTCTGGCGGACCGAAAAAGTTTGAAGACGAACAATTACTTCATGAAACCTCTTGCAATGCATCAGTTGAATTTGCAGAATCATTAAGAGTTGATCACACTAGTTTCGAAACGTTTGAAAGTATTAGGAATGATTCAAAAGCAAGGATATTGGGTACTGTACGAGATGAAGTCGAGAGACGTCGAACGACGTCTTGTCACATTGTGACCAGCTGTTTCAACAGCTGAAATGGAAAAGATTTTTGTATCATATCCTGACCGGCGATGAAAAGTGGATACTTTACGATAACCTCTAAGCTCGGCCATGCATCAACATCGGCTGCAAAGCAGAATATCCATGGTTCGAAGCTTCTGCTCTGCATTTGGTGGGATCAGCTGGGTGTTGTTTATTATGAGTTACTAAAACCAACCAAAGCGATCATAGAAGACCGCTATCGACTACAATTGATGTGTTTGAACTGAGCATACGGCCGCTGTACTAGCAGAGACACAACAAAATTATTTTGTAACATGACAGAGCTAGGCCATATGTTGCAAAACGAGTGAAAACCTACTTGAAAATGCTTAAATGTGAACTTTTACTCCACCCACTGTATTCACCAGACATTGCCCCGTCCGATTATCACTTGTTCCGATCGATGGCACATGGCCTGGCTGAGCAGCACTTTCATTCTTCTGAAGATGCCAAAAAATTGATCGACTCGTGGTTAGCATCAAAAGACATGTCATTTTTTTCGACGTCGAATTCAAATGCTACCGGAAAAATGAGAAAAAGTAGTGGCGAGCGATGGACAATACTTTCAGTGATATGTTTCTTACTAATTTTTATATATAAAACATTAATCAGTATTTATTTCTGAGATTAGTAATTTTCAGTATCTTGTTCTATTGTTCTCATCTTGGTTGATATAGATGTTATTACAGACATGACGTTTCGACCAAGTACCCTCTAGTCTTCAAACATTGCTTTTCATGAAAACTCAGCGAGAACTTATTCCAGGTCCTAATACATTGGAGAAGGAAGAAATACAACAAACTCCAGTTACAGAACAAAAGTTCGTAGCGATTTTTATGTGAATTTCAAAAACAATATTTATATATTTGTGATTAGATTAGGAGGCACGGCCCGGACTGTGGAACCGGAGACCAGAGTTTGAATTCCATTTGAGTTCATTATATTTGCGGAGATTATGGTAATATCCTTAGGGAAAAAGTATGAATTCATTTCTTTTAGCGATAGATAAATAGTAGGACTGATTGGGCCATATAGCCTTGGTTGGCAACCAGTAGAGAAAAGGGAACCAGAAGGTAAACCATGAATTGAATTCGAACCAGCCTGTAGAGGGTGTCTTCCTTATGAAACAACACTACAGCGATAGCTGCAGTAGATGTGGTAACCCTACGACTTTAGGGAGTTACTGAATTTGTGATCGTAAATATCAGTTAGTTAAGTGCCATACGGAATACACGTTTGGGCGATCTTGTCTCGAAAGAGACATGACTGACTGAGCAGAAGATTATCCCGTAGCAGGTTGCCATTGCTTTCTGCGTTAGACTAGTTGCCAGCCAAGGCTATAGAACCTAATCTGCGCTGTTGTTTAACCCATAACTGGAGGGAAGAGACGGATTAATACCTTTCCAAAGGATATTTGCGCGTTAGTGAATGAAAGGAATTCAACTGGGATTCGAACTTGGCTCCTCGATTTCTCGTTCTGATCTGATATCCACTGCACCACAACGCACATCCGATCGTGAATATACTTATTCAAATTTAAATGTACCATTTTGTTTAACTTCCTTTCGCCCCCCTTCATGATTCCATTTTCCCAGAACTTCGCTGTTTATAGGTGATTAAATGCTCTAAGTGGTTCGTATCTCCTATCAGGAGAATTTTCTAAAGATTGAAGTATGTAGTAATCCTAAGGTACAAAGGTTTTGAGAAGTTAAGTAGAAAATCGTTGGTAAGGTTGACCGATTTCTGTTACGTTTACCAAGAAATGTGTGGTCTGGTGTTGTTTTGAGGCAAGAAGACGCTTTTTAGATCCGAGACGCTTTTCATCGAATGCTGCCTTTAATCGTTTCAATTGGAAACGCCCTTCTTCTTCTTTGTCATGACCATTCAGGATTGTGGCGGTTATGGCTCTCAACAATTTTCTTTAGCTCTTAATGACTTTTGCCTTTCTGCTTTTTCTCCTAAACTCTGTTCTGCTATTCATTCGCTTGCTAGCACAGGTTATGCGTTATTGTCCTCTATTCCTCTTGCTTTCAATCTGTCATGTGGGTATCGATATTTTCCAAGCTCTCTTTCCTCAGAAATTTCTTCACCCCAGAAATTTCAACTGCCTCTTCCTGATGTTAAGCATAAGTGTTCTTAATGTCTCTATTTTCTCGAAACTTCGTTGTTGCTTACCTATTCGGCCCTTGGTATTCTCAGCATCCTTCTGTAGAACCCCATTTCTGATGCTTTAAGCGATTTCGCTGCCATATAGAAGGACTGATATTACACAACAGTTCAGTATTTTTTTATTTTTTTCTAACAATATTTTTCTGCTTTGCTCAACTTTTGGAAGGCATCTTTTGCTATCTCAATGCGTCCTCGGATTTCAGTGCTACACTTTCCGTCCCCTGTTAATACGCCTTCAAGATACTTAAGTTGTTGCACCTGCTTGATTTCGGTATCCCCAATTTGTAATTTGGATTTTGGGCTGCCCCTTTTGCTAATAACCATGCATTCAATGTCTGGTTTTGTGGACGAAGTTTATAATATACAATTCCCTTCCAATCCTACCAGATTAACAGCGTCGCCATCTTCGGATGCAGAGTGATTATTGGAGTTCCTTGTTTTTCTAGGACCATTTTCGCGACATACTATTGTAAATACTTCGTTTTTCATTTTGTTGTGTTTGAACCGAGATTCTTAAATAGAAATGCAGTTTATTAAATTTCCCAATTAATAAGTAGACATTCAAACATAGTAGCGGATCACGTATGTTTCCAAATGCCTAACAGCGTTTATATAAGTTTTTAGAGTATCTCTGCGATGTCCCGTGTCATGGGACCTGCATTATTTTCTTAATAGGTGTTTCAATTTGAGTGCAAGCTGGCCGGAATGATGTCGGTCTTCCAGATCAAAATGTCCACTTAGCAAACCACCTACAAACAGTATTCTTTGCTATGGCACCATCTCCATAAACCTCAAAGAATTTTTTCTGTATTCATTTCTGAGATGAGTAATTTTCAATAATCTTGAAATTATTTCGAACTTTTGTTCTCATCTTGGTTGATATAGGTGTTATAATAGACACAATGTACCCTTTGATATAGGTGTTATAATAGACACAATGTACCCTCTAGTACTTTTGAAACGTTGTATCTATTATAACACCTATATAAATCAAGATGAGAACAGTCAGTCAGTTAAGTGCCATATGTGAAACACGCTTGGGCGATCAGGTCTCGACATGATTGACTGGGCAGAAGATTATCCCGCAGTAGGTTGCCATTGCTTTCTGTATTTACTCGCCTTCCCACGCAAGGCCAGATGTGACACATGGTCATTTTATAGTTGCCATTGCTTTCTGCAGTAGACTGGTTACCAGCCAAGGCTATAGAACCCAATCTGTCCTGCTATTTAACCCATAACTGGAGGGAAGATACGGATTAATACCTTTCCCAAGGGTATTTGCGCGTAAGTGAATGGATTCAACTGGAATTCGAACTCGGATCCTCGAGTTCTCATTCCGAGCCGATATCCACTGCACCACAACGCATATCCAAGATGAGAACAAATGTTCGAAATAATTCTAAGATTATTGATGTTTTTTTTGCTGGTTGTACTTTTTTTTTCAGAAATAAGAACATAAAATGACGAAAATGCACCTCATTATCGTCCATTATTACTTTTAATGTTCCGAAGTCTACTTCCACATTATGCCTTCTAACGTTTTCGACTGAACCCTGAAATGTTATACATTAATTAAATCTTGAATCTTTTAAGTTTAGAATTAGCAGTTGTCTCTCCTGCATAGCCTCAAGAACTTCACTTTCTTACGCTATATATAACAACACACAGCAACCCACTCTATCTTGAATGACTCTTCGGCTTTGTATTGGGAGAACATAAGTTGATGTAATGAATGTGTGATGTAATGAATATGCATAAACCTTGGTTCCCTCTCACAGTAATATGATTGGATGGTGTCAGCTATAAATACAGACGAAGGCGAGGACGGATAGAGGTCTACGGATATAAGTCTACGTCTATTGGAACGCCTATTGACTATGCCTATTGCATAAACCTACGTCTCAGCATACTGCATACGACTACGACGAGTACCGGTCCATTACGGCTATTCGCGAGATTGTCCTACTTGGGTACATTTACCAAAACCGCTTAGCTACTTCGAATATATATATATATATATATATATATATATATATATATATATATATCCCTTTCCGGGACATCTCATAAGTAAAAACAATAAAAAATCATTTTATATTCACAATCCACACAGGAATCATATAGAAAGACGTGATAAAATGTCGCCTTTCGGAATATGTACATATGTCATAAAGTTCAGTCACGTGTGAAACGAAATCCCTTATTTAGACGCTACCTATTGAAAATAGTTACACATTTTTGTTCTCACCCAGTATATTTGTAATACAGACGATTCCCACATGACGCTGATTTGTTATATTTTTGATACGAAAAAAATTAGGCAAAATTTTAATTCGTTCGGTGGAATAGAACATAATAACGTACAACGGGGTGACTTTGATGTGGTGCAATGGTTAGCGAACTTGTCTTACAAGTTCAATTACAACTGAACATTGAGTTCGATCTTCGCCTTGTGCCTAGAGAATCACCATGGCAATGTGCAACAAACGATGCCATACAAAAGTATTCAGCGACTCGTACTATTGACGCACCAGGCAGTGTTTGTTATTGTTTGACACTGAAAGAGAAAACTTCCAAGCCAAATTGCATAACCGATACACCTAAAAACATTTACAGTGATTAACTGAGCTGATGCAATGCTGACTTAGATAATTGGCGCAACAAAATCTTCTTGCGATGTTTAATAAAATAAACAAAAAAAAATGAATGAAAATAATCTTACAATCGGTCCTGGTTGGCCGGGAGTTCCTTGAAGTCCATTTTCGCCCCTTGGACCCTGAAAAAATTAATTCAATACTGTCATATTATGAAAGATGTAGAGCTGAAACATTTGACAAGTGTATCATAAAACTATATATAATAAAATGTGATTGTATATTCCAATAATATATAATACAAAAAGTATCTGTCATTTAATAATTTTCAAAAGCAGTGATCATGGTGTTTTCGGAGATTCACGAAAGTAACGACTGCAAAGCGACCCAAGTTGTAAAATATGTATATATTTATGTGCGTTTATATATATATATATATATATATATATATATGGGGGGCACCTATAGGTGGTATTATGGTTAGCAAGCTTGTCTTGCTAGAATCATTGCAATTGAGTAGTGAGTTCGATCCTCACTAGGTACCCTATATTTTCGGCCATGTGCCACATCTAAGCGGCGCGTAGAAAATCAGTATATATTTGATATCTCTTCTAGACTGTCACCCTGTTTAAGTTGGTCAATGCTTGCCTTCAGTTCATCTTTGGTATTACATGGAGTTTTGTTGGTCTCATCATCAACTTCACCCCATACATAATAATCAAAGATGTTGCAGTCTGGACAATTGTAAAGATTGTCAGATATAAAGGGTGATGTTTTTGCGGAAATTGTCTGACAGCCATGATTGGGTCCTCCTCTTTATGTGGCATGGTGCAGAATCTTGTTGCCAGACATAGGGTCTTACAGTGCCCACCAGCTTGACTCAGGGCAGCGCTACCTCTTCAAGACACTTGATGTAGGCCTCCGTGTTAAGTTTGAGGTCTTGTGGGAAAATCAATGATGGCATAACGGCGCCATCACTAGTGATATCTCAAAACACCATTATGTTGACTAGAAATTTTGTTTTCATCACTCTCGGTACATCTTTTGGGGGACACAGGAAGACCTAAGATTGACACTCAAACACTTTGAATAGTCCGTATGGAAGGTTTCGGCTTGAATGACAAGCAGTACAGCATAACATTTCTAAATTTCTAACGGAGTAAATTGCACCGTGATGCTCTTTTTCTCACAGTTGGTGCCCAACTGACTCTACTATACTCTACAGTCGACAAAATGAAAAACAAACAACGCACATACGAGAAATTCAAATATATAACATGACGATAATTTACCAATCGCATCCTGTATATATAAAGAAGTGATGAA
This sequence comes from Ascarosepion bandense, assembly GCA_037127315.1. NCBI lineage: Eukaryota > Metazoa > Mollusca > Cephalopoda > Sepiida > Sepiidae > Ascarosepion > Ascarosepion bandense. The sequence goes on from JBBBDQ010028941.1 coordinate 11,604, forward strand.
TTTTTTTAATCCGACAATATTTTTCTACTTAAATATCCACTAAAAATAAAGTTGAATTAAATCTTAACCTCTTCATATCAAGAATTAGCTGTCAAGTATTTGGATTGAACACTGGGGAAAAAAGTAATAAAATTTATATATATATATATGAGGAAAATAAAATTTTAGGGTTTGCTATATTTATGAGTAAAAGTGCTCAATATCAGAGATAGAGCGTATCTAAATATAAAAGTAAACACTGGAGCCAATACCGCTTCGCAACAGTTTGTTTCTTCTTAACCTGAAGATTGCGTTCATAAATGAAACACACTGTCGCCACTCTGTGTACCTCAGTGTCTATCTGTTTTTTTTTTGTTTTTTTTTAATCATATCACCACGAGCAAGGTGGTAACGCCACTGAAGCGCAGGGAACTACGTAGAAGTGAAAAGAATGGAAAAGACAAAGCCGGAAACCACATCCTAAACAAGGAACAAGGGATGAGTCTCTTCACCTGTTCAATAGAAGTGGGTGGAGTGTAAACCGGGCGATAATTTAGTCTATCTACTCCAATTGAAAAATAAAAAAAAAAAAGAAAAGAGTGAAAAGATTGGAAAAGAGAAAGCCGGAAACCACATCCTAAACAAGGAACAAGGGATGAGCCTCTTCACCCGTTCAATAGACGTGGGTGGAGTGTGAACCGGGCGATAGTTTAGTCTATATGACAGAAATATAATTTTAATGTGTGTTATATTCATGAAACCGGCTGTTAACACGCTGTGTGGAAGTCAGTGTACACTATATATATATATATATATATATATATATATATATATATATATATATATATGTAATGAATTATTTTGAACATTATTTTTACCGATACTCGTATTTAAGTAGATATTCTGTTTTTAATTAAACAGTATTTTATATTTATATCTACCGGCCTGATTATTTCACAATAAATTTTTATGACGAAAATTGCTTATAACCAAGTTTCGTTAAATATATATATATATATATATATATATATATATATGCGCACAATAAGTGCAAATGATAATAATAAAACATTGCTCGATGTAAAGTGACAGAACTAGGAATATATATATATATATATATATATATATATATATAGTAAGGGCGAATATAAGATACAAAAGATAAATATTGTTCAAGGCCAATTTTGCATGAGACCAAGTTCCTTGTTATCAAATAGTTGTTCCATTACTTTAAATTTTTGTATCCACACACACACACACACACACACAAACACACACACACACACACACACACACACACACATATATATATATATATATATATATATTATATTCAGGATGACTTTTATAATAATTAATTGCTGACATTAGAAGTATTTTTTGACACCACATTATTGTCATTATATTTTTTGACAGCCTCCTTTTCTTCTGAACAATGACTGGAAAGGAGTCCAGATGGCGACTATAATTTTCTTTTAGGGAAACTAAAAAAAGAAAGAAAAGAAAGAAAGAAAGGAACCAAATCAAGAATGGTCCTCTCTTGTGTAATTATAACCACCACACATCATGAAAATCTCCATCAGCCTCTTCTACCCGTTCATCGCTTTGTGGCGACACCATAAACGTACAATGCAGACTTACATGAATACGTAAGCATACTGCATCCAGATGTATGTATAAAAACGTTTTTTAATGAACGGCATGCCTATCTCCTCTTTTCGCCCTGTACTTACACGCTCACAGTTGCACACAAAATCAATTAAACTGAAACTAAATGAAACTCGTAATGTTTTCTTTTTCAATTAGATTAACATATTTATATTAATTCTCTATTTGTTCGCACACACATATCGATTTCAAATGTAGATTGATGCGTAAAATCGGCCTTAAAGCGTTCCAGAATGACGGTCTTCATAAGCTCTTACTGACAGTGTCGCGATTTGAAAATTATGCATATGATAACCTCACGATATCAAAATCAGTTGTCATGTCACAGAACCTGTGAAGACAGGAATTCTGAATGTTTTTGAAGGGTTTTTAAAAGCAATTTCAATTATCCGTCTACATTCAAACTTTACAGTAGCTCTATCCCAGATACTGACCCACCCCTAAAAAGGAAACAGCAGTAAGTTGTGTCCATTATTTAAATTATATATATATATATATAGTAAGTAGCTAATCTAGAGAGCCCAACGAACCTTGGGTTTTACCAAATTGGATCGTCAGAGGAAGTTGGTTTCTCGTCTCGGTTTTTTTTTCTTTCGACTAGTACTTTGACTAATGTTCAAGTGCTTAGTTCGTTTCTTTTTTGGTTTCCATTTTTTCCTCTCCGCGTTTATACTCGGTGGGATTTTTGAGACGCGGTCAAAGACAAATTTACAGTTATATATATATGATTACAGTATATATATTGAGCACTCTGGAAGAATAGTAGACTTTGGAAAAACAGTAGTTACTCTACCATGTATGCATCGCTCATTCAGTAATGAATTAGAGCACTTTAACTACTGGCGTATGATACATCATACGCTAAAAGGCTGCTTTCTTCTACCGAGCTATAGCTCAGAGGTGGAATCGCCGACTGACGCCAGTTCGGTCGGGTTTCAATCCTGGGTAAAAGCAATCGAATGCCTAACCGTACCGATGAGCTGTGATACAGCGAAACAGATCTGTTTGCGGATGACTATATATATCATATTATAATCATATTATGCTCTACAATATTTATTGTATTGAGCACTGTTTAAACAGTGCTCAATACAATAAATATTGTAGAGCATAATATGATTATATATATATACAGTCAACATCAAAAGGCGACTGTTTCATGCTTCAGCGCAATCTTCAGGCCATATATATTAGACGCCACGGATTTTTGTAAGAGGTATTCTTTTCTCTCTAACACGTTTTTTTTTACCCATTAAACTGTGTTATTAAAATTTATCCTCGTGTAGAAAATAATTTAAAGAATATTTCTTATGATTTTTGATTGCAATCATGTCTTTGAATTTTTAAATATATATATAGATATTTAAACAAGATTTATTCAATTCAATTGATAGGATCTATTTTTTATTTATTTTTCATTGCATTTTCTCAATTTTCAAATAAGTTGTATTCAAATTGTGGAGGGTTGAATCATATCCTTTTCCTTCTATACATGATTTGCTATTCCTGATTTCATTTCTCTCCTCTCATTTCTGTTTTTTTTTGTTTGTTTTCCTTCAACGTTACTTAACTGAACAATACTAAATAAGAACTAAACGAAATATCTATAGATATGGGCAGCGGGACGAAGACAATCCAACTCCGTAGATTAAATTTGGAAATTCAATGTAGGTGACCCGGATCGACATGCACTTAGTGAAGGCCGCTCGAAACGGGATAACAGAAAAAAGTTGAGGAGAATAGTTCGCCTGTAAATAATGTAAGTAAGAATGTCTCTAAATTTCGATAAGTGATAAGTTAACCTACCAGAGAGTGTGATGCTTGTGTAACCAATATTAGAATTTTCGTTTTATTAGTATTGGAAATGTAATCTCTCAAAAAGTCATGGAAATTGATAAACATTATTTTTACTTAGGGATTATTTTTGAGGTATCGATTTATTATGAAGAAGGTAAGACGTTCAAAGTTTTTTTTAAAGTAAATTATACTACTATTTTTTTGTCGTAACTAAGTGATATGTTCCAGTGGATTAGAACTTTGAATAGGTTTTCCTCTTGTTTATAGTTAAGATGCATCTGTTTAAGATAGAATGATGGTTTTATTTTCGTGTATATAAAGATGTCTCATTTTATTAAAATTTTTAAAACTATTTTCACTGCCTTCTCGATGACATGATTAGGGTGCTTATCTTCTATTACTCAATTTTTAAGAGAATATTGTGTACAAAGAAAAAATACTTTTGCTTAGTTAATAATGTTTTTTATTACATATATTTTATATCTTCGAGGACATTGCCTATGAAGAATACAAGAGTTTTTATTCGTAAGTTTTTATTAATTGACATAAGAAAATTGTGATCGTTAGTGCCTATTAAAATGTCAAGAAAAGATTTTGCTATTAAAGTTTAGTTCATAAGTGGAAAACAGAATTTGTCATGGTTTCTTTTTGTTTTCAGTTCGTCTAGGTTTTTCGTTAGTTTGAATCTGTTATACTGGTGTTTTTAGGATAACTTTTATTTTTTAAATAAACCTGATATTCAGCAATACTATCATTCTCCCTCGATCATTTTAGTTGATGTGTGCATAGATGCATTCACCAGCTCTTCTTATTTTAACGTCTTGCTTTAGCCGAGATGGAGACCAGTTCCGGGCGCCTGATAACAGCACGCAATAGGGCATACGAAACTTACAGTCAAAACCAGTTTTATATATATATATACAAAAATCCAAATCACTGTTATCAAACGACTACCTGCCCACCCGCAAAAAATCCTGAGATAAAAAACAAATATAGCCAAACTAATAAAGACCAAAAGCCAAATAGCTACCTAAGCATTAAATAACCATGCATAATACCTAGATTATCCAGACCGAGGAAAAAAAAATGGTAATAGTAGCCTGAAGATCACGAATGAGTGGAACTAAAGTAACGATTTAAGCTGTTTTGTACTCGGTCTGGATAGTTTAGGTATCAAGCACGGTTATTTATTGCTTAGGTAGGTGTTTGTTTTTTTGTCTTTTTGTACACTCTTTACCTTACAGATAAAAACAGAAGGCTATATATATATATATATATATATATTGATAGGGAATGACTTTCTAACAATAAAACTAGTGAAAAAACAGCAAATTTGGTGGTACTAAGCATCATTCAAATTTAACGTACACACACACACACACACACACACACACACACACACACACACATATATATGTGTGTGTGTGTTTGCTTGTGGGTACGTTAAATTCAAATTTAACGTACACACACGCAAACACACACACACACACACACACACACATATATATGTGTGTGTGTGTTTGCTTGTGTGTACGTTAAATTCAAATTTAACGTACACACACGCAAACACACACACAGATATATATATATATATATATATATATATGTGTGTGTGTGTGTGTGTGTGTTTGCGTGTGTGTACGTTAAATTTGAATTTAACGTACCCACAAGCAAACACACACACATATATATATGTGTGTGTGTGTGTGTGTGTGTGTGTGTGTTTGCGTGTGTGTACGTTAAATTTGAATGATGCTTAGTGCCGCCAAATTTTCTGTTTTTTCACTAGTTTTATTGTTAAAAAATCATTCCCTATCAAACAAATCATTTCAAATTGGCGGTTGTTTATAACCAAGCTTCGTTAATTTCCGATACATTTCAGAGCAGATATAGTTATTGCGATAAATCGAAAACTGTGTTAGATTAATGGTCATTCGTGGTCGAGAGGCCTAAGACGTGCCAGATCACATGGTAGCTTCTCCTATGTGGAATCCTGCCGAATGACACACGTTTTCGTAATAAAAATTTATCGTAAATAATCAGGCCAGTAGATATAAATATATAATACTGTTTAATTAAAAACAGAATATCTACTTAAATACGAGTATCGATAAAAAATAATGTTCAAACAAATCATTTCATATATATATATATATATATATATATATATATATATAGAGAGAGAGAGAGAGAGAGAGAGTGCTTATAAAGGAAAACTCAACACGTCATATTAGTTATAAACTATGGTTCATTTCAATGAGCTTAATTAGCTCATATCATCAGACTCTTTTACAATATTTTCTCCATCAGGCATAAAATTTCTACAGGAATGAACGTTTTCTTAAAATGAAGAGAGAACATAATAAAAATAATAATAATAAACATAAGATTACAAACAAATAAATAAATGTAAGGGGGAAGGAGGAAGGAAAGAAGAGAGATAGAGTCCAGTTCCAAATCCGTTTGAAGTTATTTTGACTGTCTAAGATGGCTTGACCTCTGAAAAAAAACAATTCCCCTGACTTTAGTCGTCTATTTGACTCCATCAGGTCAACCCACTTATACTAACTTTTATCCACATCGATCTCTCTATATGGATTTACCTATTAATAATTTATATTAAGGAACTCTTGTTGGATTATCCTCACCGTTTACGGCCTGACAACTATACCTATATCTAAATGTATCTATCTATCTAAATTTATTTATAAATGGAACTTTGTGTGTGTGTGTCCGTTACCATAGACTCCGAAACGGCTGAAGCGATTTTCTTGGATGATTTCTAACCGGTCACAGCGGTCATTTCAGAGGAGGCGGTTTGCTGACACACATCAAAGTTGTAACTCTCAACTTCCAGTGACCCGGACATTGTCTTCTGTCCTCTCTCTCTCTCTCTCCTTCTCCTTATGTATCACAACAATTACTGCTGCAAACATTTTGTACGAACTCTTAATTCCTCAACCCCATCATTGAATACGAACTCTACTCATAACTTAAGGTTTATAATTGAACATTAATTTTTACAACTCTTTGTTATTCCTTCTTATAATACATTTCTATTTTAGCATTCAAATTGTATATTTTATTATTCCACTCTTCTGAACTAATTCTACATATTCCAACCTGCCGACAATTAGCCTTCTGATGAAAACCCTTCTGATGAATATTATTCAACATAAAACTTGTAAGCTGTAGGGAGTTTGGTTAAGAAAAACACAAGGCCGAAACATTAACCGCCTCATTTTATAAAAATGTAAATTTCTAAATAAAATGTTTGGAATGTAGTTTTTTGTTTCCATAACCTTTTAGATTGTAGTATTGGTAACCTTAAGTGTGAGAAGTTTAAAATCTATCCGTAAAAAAAAGTGGTCTTAAATTTTTGATCGGGAATGCAATTATAGCGGCTAGTATATATATATATATAGAAAATCTACAGGGTGCGATGGGTAAATTGTTATTAGACTTGTAAAATTTTGCAAAGTAATAATAACAAAAGAACCATTCTATTTTCATTTAGAATCGCCCGGTTCACACTCCACCCATGTCTATTGAACAGGTGAAGAGGCTCATCCCTTATTCCCTGTTTAGGATGTGGTTTCCGGCTTTCTCTTTTCTAATCTTGTCACTCATACGTAGCCCCCTGCACATCAGTGGCATTACCGCCTTGCTCGGGGTGATATGATTACAAAAAAAAAAAAAAAATATCCACTTGCCAATAAATACTAAAAATAGTATGAAATACTTCTTTTTTTTAAAAACTGGGGTGGCCTAATAATTATAGCGGGTAGTATATATATATATATATATATATATATATATATATATATAGCAAATCTACAGGATGCGATGGGTAAATTGTCGCTATTTGCCTTGTAAAATTTTGCAAAGTAATAATAGTAAAGGAACCATTCTATTTTCATTTAGAATTATCCACTTGACAATAAATACTAAAAATCGTATGAAATACTTCTTTTTTTTTTTTAAACTGGGGTGGCCTAATAAATATGGCCGGTAGTGTATATAGAAGACTGACAAATAAGTATAGAGAAAAAGAGAAAAACAAAACAGGGGATGTGAAATATAATTGGAAAAAAAAAGCATTAAAATTAATGAACTTGAAATAATTAAATTAGATAAAAAAATAAAAAGATAGAAAGAAAAAAGCAAACAAAAAATACCTTATCTCCTTTTGGACCTACAGGACCTCGAAGTCCGGGAAGACCTGGTGGACCCTGCGCAATAAAAATGAAAAAAAAATTATCAAGAGAAACAAATTACAAATATTAGCAGCTATTCCCCTAAAATATTTTACCACATTCAGCTTTAAAAAACAGTTTTATCCAGACGCGTCGAATTGCGGATATTTTACCAAGAAAGGAAATAAAATTGTCGCTATGAATAGGGATCAGTGGTTGGAACATTGGACTAGAGAGCCAAAAATCAGCCCAAAATATAGGGTCAGCGTCTTGTTTCGAAGTTTTACGACACAAATCAATGACTGTAGATCCTTAAATTCTACCTGCAGTATAAGTTATCTACATCGTGTGTTAGTGACTGAACCATCGGCTGTTTTGGTCTCCAGGTTAATGCTCTTCCCAGAGATTGTTTGAAGAAGTAACATATTTACGAAATAATATAAATAAAGGTTAAATAAAATGCTTGAAACTGATTTTGGAGCGCTGAAACCAACTTAAAAAAATGAAATATGTATTAAGTAGTTTTTTCCGTTAAAAGTCAACAGGTCGGTGATGAAAAGACGATTGTGTTGATTTAATCGTTTAGGTGGAACGGGGCGTGTCATTCAAAATCTTGGCTTTTTGCGTTTAAACCCAGACTTGAACATTGACCACTAGCGCCCACCAGTAAGAAATACACCACCATCTTACCCACCAAGCAGGTTGCTAAGTATACAAACTCGAAAACTAATAGGGAATGTCACTCAAGAGATTAAATATACCCATTAAAAATAATGAAAATAACGTCCAATAATTAAAAAAGCACTTTATTAAATCAAGGTAATTTATATTTAGTAAACACTACAATCAATACTATTTCTATATTATAATAGCTGTTATATACTCCGCTTAACTTAATTTGCACAAGGCCGCAAGAAAGGAGCATCCAAGAAGATGGTAATCACTACTAAATCATAATGGTCAACTAGCCATTACACCACATCTAAGTGAGACATATTTACTAAGTTTAGTTTAGTTTGGCACAAGGCTGCAGAGATGAGACAGAAAGTGAGAATTGGACTCATGTAGATTTGCTCGTTAACCATTACTCTACACCAAGGTGCCTCTTATAATGGTTTTATACATTAAAGGTAACCACTACCAATGTGTATGGAAATTGCTTGCAAATGTACCAACTATTATTAGTAATATAATACGCACATTTCAATAGTTAAAACGTTACTCGGCCGTCAGCGTATAAGATGTACCCGAAATTATTCCTAATTTTGAATGGAGACTATGAAAACTATAACATCATTTTATTTATGTATCTTTTATGTTTACGCAGTAATGAGATATTCGGCTCCGAAGACGCGGTGTAAGTTTTTACGGGGTATTTTAAGAAGAAATATTCGAAGCAAAAATAAAAACACAATACGGTCAAATACACACATATAATGCGGTCAAATATATATACCGTGTGTATATCTATTTGATAGCATAAAAGACATGTCCTTTTTTGGCAGAAACTGTTCATTATATGCTTACTTGTCTACCTAAATGAAAGTTAGATATTGGATTACCGAAGGACCTCATTTTCTTTTTTATGAAAAAGCGTCTTTTCTATGCAGCCGAATTCAATGTGCGCGCACGTAAACAGGTTTTAATTATTAATTACGCAAAATAAATAGTGCGACCATTTTAGTAAAGTACTAGCAGTTTAGCCCGGTTTCACTCGGGTAGTTTAAGGAATAATAAGAATAAAAAACATATGATGAATTTACATAGCATAAATCATAATGGTCAACTAGCCATTACACCACATCTAAGTGATCCATATCACCATCGTCAATTTATAGATATAGATAACAATGTACAATATCTGTATTGGATTAGGGTGGAAGTGGGAGGAGCAACATATATAGATATAGATAATATAAAGTGGGGTGATCGATTCTATATTATAATCACTACATAAACTGATCTCTGACTTTGTCTGATGATAATATATATTTTTCTACCCCTAATTTTGGCTTTCGGAAAAAGGTTTCAAGGTGTCGTTATTGTTCTAAAATTGTGATCTACATTTGAGCGCAACTCCCGTCGAGCTAGACCGCAAAATGCAGACGCTAAGTCGAATCTATCAAACAAACAAATACTTTCACAACGTCCACCCTCGTCACTTTTATAGATATAGATTTTTCAACGGCCAGTTATTTCTCATTTTCATTCCTATTGCCTTCAGCGCCCTCAAAACCTGCCAAGCTGATTATGTTAGATTTTTGAAGCACAAGAATTGTGTATGTCAATAATAATAATAATAATAATAATAATAATAATATATATATATATATATATATATATATATATATATATATATTGTTGGGGTAGAGGCTGCTGAAATTTCAGTCGCAATAATAAGAGTTAAGCAGTGTGGAATAGAAAACATGATAAAAGGATTGAATTTTTTTCAAAACACAGAAGGTAAAAAAAAAAAAGATGGCATCCAGATACACAGAGAATGAACACACGCGAAGAAGAAAAGAAAGGAAAAGACAAATACAGGGACGCGCACAAGACGAGACACAACGTACAAATGCCGGGGTTGTTGGTCTGAAGACAGAATTATACCAGGCCATAATCGACTGAAGAACGCTGACTCCCTAAAAAAAAAAAGACAAAACACTCGCAGAAATACAAAACACTAAAGAGACATAAAACAATACAGGAACGCTATGTACTAACGCGATAGCTTTCCTTATTGGTCGATTTTTATTGGACGAGGCCTATTTTGTCACGTTAATTTTCTTTCAAGAGCGCACAGAGGGGAACGAATATGTTAACGCGTTAGCTTCTAAGCCAGAAATATAAATTTTACCTGTGTTCTCACGGAGTTAAGTCATTCTACGAATGCTTCTAGTATTGTGTAACCTAGTAAAACCTGCTTCATAGTCGGGTCATCGGCAACTAAACCGTTTTATCTACTAAGCTTTTCTGGTGAGTAATGTGACTAGACACTCAGTAAGATTAAAAACAAAGCATGTCAAAAGGTAAATTAAATGATTCGGAAGGCATACGTTGAATTTTGAAGGCACACGTAGAGCCATGTTTCAAGAAACCAAACACTTTAAGAAAGAAGTTGAGTTTTGAGCAAAATTTGATCCATCAAATGTGATGGTGAAGAAAACCGATCAATATTTGAAAAAAATGTGTTCTAAGGATTCTTGTTTGGTTAAGAGTTCACTTAATTAATTACCATATGCGATACACGCTTTGGTGACCATATCTCTTTTAAGACCTGACTGACAAGGCAGAAGGTTTTCCTGGGGTAAGTTGTTATTACTTTTTGCAATAGATCAATTGCCAACCAAGGCTATAAAAACAAATCTGTTCTGCTATTTAACTCATATCTGGAGGGAGAAGAGATGGATCAATACATTTCCTAAGGGTATTTGTACGTAAGTGAATGAAACGAATTTAACTGGAATTCAAACTCGGCTCTCCAACGTTAAGAGTTATCTAACTTAAATATCAGGTCACTCTACAAATGCCACTGGTACGAGGTAATCTGTCACACGATTGAGTCATGGTCGACTAATGCGTATCCTCCAACAGGCATTTCTGGTAAGTATGGTGTCTAATAACCCAGCAAGATTAAAAAGGAAACCTGTCATTGGGAGAATATACAACTCCGTAGGATAAATGGTCATTTAGTACAAGGGGGTAGATTTGGCTCCACAGCTACGTATGCAAACCGCGCGGTGATGACATAGCATTTCAGGGCGGGGACCTTCCGAGACTGAAGTTAAACGACTAGAACAGAAGATTCCTCCGTCACAAAGTCGAGACTATAAGTTGGAGGACATCGACTGTAGTTTGACCTGGAGGTGTATTTGCACAAAATACGTTACGCATGAATTAGTACCTCTCCAGCTTTCACACTTATGTGAAACGAACTGGTTAGGTGCGCATCTCCATAGCGATCCTATGTCTTCAGTCCGTCATGGGACTGAGGATGACCTAACAGTGGGCCACATCAAAACTATCTGTGACTTTCTTTTCGCTACTACTTAGGAAGATAAGACAATTATGGGTTTACTTAAAAATGGAATCACATACTCTATTCTCGATCAACAATTGTGGCATGTCAGTAACAAGATCGTTTTGTCAATTCGCATAAAATGGGCCTCATGACTCACTAGAAATAATTGCGCTAAATATCAGAACAACCTTCATCAGGGTATATAAAGACTAATAAAACGCTCCATGTATAATTTAATAAAACATTTAATAAAACATACAGAGTGCATATATATATATATATATATATATATATATATACGGCCTCTATTCGAATATTTTTAATTATTAGTAGTCTCCATGAATTTAAAGACGATTGGTAAACTTTACGACTTTTGGAAAGACTGATGCTACACACTAAAGAAGCATGCTGCTAATAGACCTTATTGTGTGTCTCAAGAGGAGAATGTTGAATTCCAGGAACTCGTTTCAACAGACAGCCCCTCTTCAACTGCTCCAAGAATTGTAGGGACATCACTATTCTCTGACGCCTGTCGCATGCTTAAAGGAAGAGACAATCGAACTGAATAACTTTTGTCAATACGAACGCGTAGATGAGGCCACGAATGATACCTGACTTTGTGACGAATTTGTTTTCGTGGGGAATGCATTCCCACTCTCAGTACACGCGAGAAGACTCACAGGAAAATCCGGTAATAAAGGGCGCGATTGGGTAAATTGTCGTTTAAATTACTTAAAAATGAGAATAACACTGTCATCTCATTTTAACAGATATATTTACCAAAATTACACAGAAACATATTAAAATATTAATTTATTCAATAAAATTGACTTGAACCACTGCCTCTAGAGGACTTCGGAATCTCCTGCAACTCTTTCGGGCTGTTTTCTTGTTTAAATTGGTTAATCCTGCCATAATCTTTGCTTTCATTTCATCGATGGTGAAGAATATTTTGTTGGTCTCTTGCCCAACTGCTTTCGGCGCGAATGCAAATCAATACAGAAATGCGTTATGGTACTATTTTTCTCACAGACAGTGCCCAAAATCATAAACAAACAACGCGCATGCGCGAAATTAAAAATATACAATGGTGAAAATTTACCTATCGCATCCTTTATAGATCATTTACTAAGCGCCTCTTAGATGTGGTACAAGGCCGCAGATATGGGGTATTCCGTGAGGATCAAAATCACTACTCAGTTGCCATAGGTTCTAGCGAGAACAAGCTTGCTAACCACTACACCAAGTCGTGGCCATCGCATCCTTATATACTGACAAGCTAATGCGAACCACCAGACACGCCACCCCCGTGGGTCATATGAGAAGCCTAATAAAACAATGCTCAGTGTAGTATAACAGAGCTATGAAGTATATATAAAAAAGTAATCCCCTTGACCTATACGCACAAAACGTATCACCTCTGCTCTAAAAATATTCTATCCATTAATTAAATGTTAATTTAAATTTTAAGATTTTATTTTCCAATTTAACGTTTCAGTTTTAGTTCAAATCAAATTAACTTAAAAATTAGCACCCCGGCTAATATACAACTATTATGAACAATGCGAGAACCAAAAATACAAATTCCGAAACAGTCATTTTATAATATACACCTTATGACTGCATAATACATGAAACTCCGAGTCGTGCTATAGACGTAGGATTATATATATATATATATATATATATATATATATATATATATATCGTCATCCGCAGACAGATCTGTTTCGACGTATCACAGCTCGTCAGTACGGTTAGACTCCGATTGCATTTTTACCCAGGACTGAAACCCGACTGAAATTGTGTTCAGCCGGCGACTCTATCCCTGGGCTATGGGCGTTCGGTGGAAGTAGGCAGACTTTTTAGCGCGTATCATTATACGCGTCCAATAGCTAGTGCGTTCTAATTCATTTCACTGAATGAGCAATGCGTACATGCCAGAGTAGCTACTGTTTATCAAAGTCTACTATTTTTCCAGAGTGATATATATATATATATATATATATATATATATATATATATTGTTTAATTACTTAGTTTTTGGTCATAATAAAATTAGACCAATGCACATTTGTATTAAAAAGTGTTCAATACAATTATATTGTAGAATATTTTCCATTTGTAAACGGGTTATTACGCAGTAGAACTTTTGAATATTTTCCATTTATTTTCTATAATAACTCGTTTATATATTAGTCATCCACAATATATATTAGTCATCCACAAACAAGCCTGTTTCGCTGTATCACAGCTCATCGGTGTGGCTAGACACATCCACTTGCTTCTGGCCGGGATATATATATATATATATATATATATATATATATATATATATATATATATTTATAAAGGAAAATTCAACACGTCATTTCGATTGGTTATAAACTATAGCTCATTTCAATGAGTTTAATTTCATATCGCTCTGGTTAACACCCATCGAGCTCTCTATATGAATTTACCACTTAATATTTATATTAAGGTAATCTTGTTAGATTATCCTCACCACTTACGGGCTGGACACCTATATATATATATATATATATATATATATTAAAAATAATTATATATGTAAACAAGAGTTCCAACCATCCCGCCCATATACTTAATAGTATTCCTAATGGTATAGCGTATAGATTATCCACTAATTCATCTAATGTTGAAATTTTTTATAAGTATAAGAAAATTTACCAATCTGCGCTAATAAAAAGTGGATATTCTCAAACCCTCAAATTTTAAAACCAGAATACCGATAAAAACAATAATAATACTAGATGCAGAAACATAATATGGTTTAACCCCCCATTTAACAAAGAGGTTAAATCTAAAATTGGTAAGATGTTCTTCAATCTTATAGATAGACATTTTAGTCACGATAGCCCCCTTAAAAAATTATTTAACAGAAATACCATTAAACTTAGTTATTCTTGCCTGCCAAATATTGGCAAAATTATTAATAACAGTAACAAAAGAAAACTGAAAACTAGTACTACCAATAAAAACACTAATAATAAATGTAATTGTAAAGTAAAAGCTGAATGTCCTATTAGAGGCAATTGCAACCAATCTAATGTAGTCTATAGTGTTAAAGTCTATAAAAATGAGCAAGATAAGTATCCTAAAACGATTCGTTTAAAGTTAGATTTTATAATCACAAAACCTCATTTAAAAATGAAAAATATAGACATAGCACGACCTTATCGAATTATATCTGGGACATAAGATCTAAAATTAAAAAAGACCCCATTTTGAAATGGGAAATAATAAAAAAATGTACTGATTACAATAAAGGCAGTAAATTCTGTAATTTATGTGGCGAGGAAAAACTAGCGATAGCCTTATTCGAACCCGCCCATAATCTTCTTAATGCTAAGACTGAAATTTTAAACAAATGTAAGTTTCATATATATAAATTCATTGCTTAGTGTGAGAGCGTAGTGTTAAATTTTTTTTTTTTTTTTTTATCTATGTGTTTAATAAAAATTTTTCCTAATTTAGTGTGTTTTGCTTTTTTTGTTCTAACCCCCCTTTTTATGTTGGTATGGTTCCCACCTATCTTAGTGTATATCTATTTATTTGGTTTTATCTTTAGTGTTTCAGCCTTTGCCCTGACGATCCGTAGTGTGAAACCGCGGTAGGTTTTGGCTCACTTTAGATTTTTGTGTATATATATATATATATATATATATATATATATATATATATATATATATATCCAGGTGAAGAGAACCAAAAGTTTTAGAATTCCGAGTTCTTCGATATTTACTTTTTTTTTTTTTAAGTGCTCAATACATAAATACTTTTTTAAAAATTTTTCAATATATAAGTTATTAGAATGAAAATGTAAATCGGAAGATAAAGAAAATAAAGCCAATTCAACATCTTTAGTTCAAAATTACCTCTTATTTCTGATTTACTCTCGTATACAAGTTAATTTGACATCTGGTTAGTGAATGGCAAGACAGAAATATTATGAATGACTCATTTCGTTACGAGAAGAAACTACTTCAGGCTCATGACATTTTTACTGTTGGACTCAGTCTTGTATATGATGTTGGGATAGACATGGAGAGGAAGACAAAGATTATACAAAAATATTAAAGATAATCTCTTAACGTTTACCTTTCAGTTTTAACATCAGATATATCTCAATGTTAAACTTAGACTGTCTCATTCAGATTTATATTTTTTAAAGACAACTAGAAAAAGATTTGTCTATACCTCAGAGATGAGATAGTATAAACACTATTTACATCGTTCGGACTGTTCTTTATTGGTATATTTACGACGTTTCGGTCGTTGTACGCTCCGGTATTCTTCAGGTATTAGGAATTTTGAACCGAACCCTTTATTTCGATCAAGGGGTATATCATTCTCATTCCATGATGCCATATAGTTATCTCCTAGGGGTATGTGCCTCCCCAAGGACACATGGCCCAGTGGATATAGGCGTTGGTTGATTCCAGTGACTTGACCTGGCTACAGTAGGGGTGAACAAATAACTTAGAGAGTTGAGTTAAAGGGAGATAACTGCATGGTTTCCGGAAGTTGCATTGCACACGGAATGTGATTCATATACTCCAGTGATCGAAATAAAGAATTCGGTTAAAAATTGGCAGGAAGAAGACCGGAGCATGTAACGGCCAAATAAATTAACTCTTTATTGTTTCAAGACATTTTTATGTAATTTTGGTAAAAATATCTGTTGAAATGAGTGTTATTTTCATTCTTGCATAATTTAGACCACAATTAATCCATCGCACCCTGTATATAAACCCTAATTTACAAGTTTTATTAAATACTAACGAAAATTCTTTGTTTTTAACATTTATTTATTTATTTTTCTTTATTATAGATTATTTACTGGTTTTCGGTTAAAATTAAAATATAAAATTTCAAATTGCCTTCAAAGGCTATTATCAAAGGTTTTGGGGGAATTTAGTTTAATTGAGGTTTAGTAATCGCGTCTTCATGCATTATGACTGTTTTAAAGTATCTTTACGTGCCAGTTCGTGTCGTTTGTCTTTAATTTTTTAAAAGTTCATTTATCTATCTATCTATCTATCTATCTATCTATCTATCTCAGTTTGTTCATTATCTATCTATCTATCTATCTCAGTTTGTTCATTATCTATCTATCTATCTATCTATCTATCTCAGCCTATCTATCTATCTATCTATCTATCTATCTATCTATCTCAGTTTGTTCATTATCTATCTATCTATCTATCTATCTATCTATCTATCTCAGTTTGTTATCTATCTATCTATCTATCTATCTATCTATCTATCTCAGTTTGTTCATTATCTATCTATCTATCTATCTATCTATCTATCTATCTATCTATCTATCTATCTATCATCTATCTATCTATCTATCTATCTATCTATCTATCTATCTATCTATCTATGTCAGTTTGTCTATCTATCTATCTATCTATCTATCTATGTCGTTTGTTCATTATCTATCTATCTATCTATCTATCTATCTATCTATCTATCTATCTATCTATCTATCTATCTATCTATCTATCTATGTCAGTTTGTTCATTATCTATCTATCTATCTATCTATCTATCTATCTATGTCAGTTTGTTCATTATCTATCTATCTATCTATCTATCTATCTATCTATCTATGTATGTATCTATCTATCTATCTATCTATCTATCTATCTATGTCAGTTTGTTCATTATCTATCTATCTATCTATCTATCTATCTATCTCAGTTTGTTCATTATCTATCTATCTATCTATCTATCTATCTATCTATCTATCTATCTATCTATCTATCTATCTATCTATCTATCTATCTATGTCAGTTTGTCTATCTATCTATCTATCTATCTATCTATCTATCTATCTATCTATCTATCTATCTATCTATCTATCTATCTATCTATCTATCTATCTATCGCAGTTTGTTCATTATCTATCTATCTATCTATCTATCTATCTATCTATCTATCTATCTATCTATCTATCTCAGTTTGTTCATTATCTATCTATCTATCTATCTATCTATCTATCTATCTCAGTTTTTTCATTATCTATCTATCTATCTATCTATCTATCTATCTATCTATCTATCTATCTCAGCTTGTTCATTATCTATCTATCTATCTATCTATCTATCTATCTATCTATCTATCTATCTCAGTTTGTTCATTATCTATCTATCTATCTATCTATCTATCTATCTATCTCAGTTTGTTCATTATCTATCTATCTATCTATCTATCTATCTATCTATCTATCTATCTATCTACCTAGTTTGTTCATTATCTATCTATCTATCTATCTATCTATCTATCTATCTAAGTTTGTCTATCTATCTATCTATCTATCTATCTATCTATCTATCTATCTATCTCAGCTTGTTCATTATCTATCTATCTATCTATCTATCTATCTATCTATCTATCTCAGTTTGTTCATTATCTATCTATCTATCTATCTATCTATCTATCTATCTATCTCAGTTTGTTCATTATCTATCTATCTATCTATCTATCTCAGTTTGTTCATTATCTATCTATCTATCTATCTATCTATCTATCTATCTATCTATCCACCTATCTATCTATCTATCTATCTCAGCTTGTTCATTATCTATCTATCTATCTATCTATCTATCTATCTCAGTTTGTTCATTATCTATCTATCTATCTATCTATCTATCTATCTATCTCAGTTTGTTCATTATCTATCTATCTATCTATCTATCTATCTATCTATCTCAGTTTGTTCATTATCTATCTATCTATCTATCTATCTATCTCAGTTTGTTCATTATCTATCTATCTATCTATCTATCTATCTATCTATCTATCTATCTCAGTTTGTTCATTATCTATCTATCTATCTATCTATCTATCTATCTATCTATCTCAGTTTGTCTATCTATCTATCTATCTATCTATCTATCTATCTATCTATCTATCTATCTCAGTTTGTTCATTCATCTATCTATCTATCTATCTATCTATCTATCTATCTATCTATCTATCTATCTATCTATCTATCTATCTATCTATCTATCTATCTATCTATCTATCTATCTATCTATCTATCTATCTATCTAAGTTCGTTCATTATCTATCTATCTATCTACCTATCTATCTCAGTTTGTTCATTATCTATCTGTCTATCTATCTATCTATCTATCTATCTATCATTCATTCATTCTCTCTCTCTATCTATCTATCTATCTATCTATCTATCTATCTATCTATCTAGTTTGTTCATTATCTATCTATCTATCTATCTCAGTTTGTTCATTATCTATCTCTCTATCTCAGTTTGTTCATTATCTATCTCTCTATCTATCTATCTATCTATCTATCTCAGTTTGTTCATTATCTATCTCTCTATCTCAGTTTGTTCATTATCTATCTCTCTATCTATCTATCTATCTATCTATCTATCTCAGTTTGTTCATTATCTATCTATCTATCTATCTATCTATCTATCTATCTCAGTTTGTTCATTATCTATCTATCTATCTATCTCAGTTTGTTCATTATCTATCTATCTATCTATCTATCTATCTATCTCAGTTTGTTCATTATCTATCTATCTATCTATCTCAGTTTGTTCATTATCTATCTATCTATCTATCTATCTATCTATCTATCTCAGTTTGTTCATTATCTATCTATCTATCTATCTATCTATCTCAGTTTGTTCATTATCTATCTATCTATCTATCTATCTATCTATCTCAGTTTGTTCATTATCTACTATCTATCTATCTCAGTTTGTTCATTATCTATCTATCTCAGTTTGTTCATTATCTATCTATCTATCTATCTATCCTGTTTGTTCATTTATCTATCTATCTATCTAAGTTTGTTTATTATCTATCTATCTATCTAAGTTTGTTTATTATCTATCTATCTATCTATCTATCTATCTATCTATCTCAGTTTGTTCATTATCTATCTATCTATCTATCTATCTATCTATCTCAGTTTGTTCATTATCTATCTATCTATCTATCTCAGTTTGTTCATTATCTATCTATCTATCTATCTATCTATCTATCTATCTATCTATCTATCTATCTCAGTTTGTTCATTATCTATCTATCTATCTATCTATCTCAGTTTGTTCATTATCTATCTATCTATCTATCTATCTATCTCAGTTTGTTCATTATCTATCTATCTATCTATCTATCTATCTCAGTTTGTTCATTATCTATCTATCTATCTATCTATCTATCTCAGTTTGTTCATTATCTATCTATCTATCTATCTATCTATCTATCTCAGTTTGTTCATTATCTATCTATCTATCTATCTATCTATCTATCTCAGTTTGTTCATTATCTATCTATCTATCTATATCAGTTTGTTCATTATCTATCTATCTATCTATCTATCTCAGTTTGTTCATTATCTATCTATCTATCTATCTATCTATCTATCTCAGTTTGTTCATTATCTATCTATCTATCTATATCAGTTTGTTCATTATCTATCTATCTATCTATCTATCTATCTATCTCAGTTTGTTCATTATCTATCTATCTATCTATATCAGTTTGTTCATTATCTATCTATCTATCTATCTCAGTTTGTTCATTATCTATCTATCTATCTATCTATCTATCTATCTATCTATCTATCTATCTCAGTTTGTTCATTATCTATCTATCTCAGTTTGTTTCATTATCTATCTATCTATCTATCTATCTATCTATCTATCCTGTTGTTCATTATCTATCTATCTATCTATCTAGGATTTGTTTATTATCTATCTATCTATCTAAGTTTGTTTATTATCTATCTATCTATCTATCTAAGTTTGTTTATTATCTATCTATCTATCTATCTATCTATCTATCTATCTATCTATCTATCTCAGTTTGTTCATTATCTATCTATCTATCTATCTATCTATCTCAGTTTGTTCATTATCTATCTATCTATCTATCTATCTCAGGTTGTTCATTATCTATCTATCTATCTATCTATCTATCTCAGGTTGTTCATTATCTATCTATCTATCTATCTATCTATCTATCTATCTATCTCAGTTTGTTCATTATCTATCTATCTATCTATCTATCTCAGTTTGTTCATTATCTATCTATCTATCTATCTCAGTTTGTTCATTATCTATCTATCTATCTATCTATCTCAGTTTGTTCATTATCTATCTATCTATCTATCAGTTTGTTCATTATCTATCTATCTATCTATATCAGTTTGTTCATTATCTATCTATCT
>JBBBDQ010028941.1:37500-50000 GCA_037127315.1 Ascarosepion bandense
ATTATCTATCTATCTATCTATCTATCTATCTATCTTTGTTCATTATCTATCTATCTATCTTTGTTCATTATCTATCTATCTATCTATCTATCTAAGTTTGTTCATTATCTATCTATCTATCTATCTAAGTTTGTTCATTATCTATCTATCTATCTATCTATCTATCTAAGTTTGTTCATTATCTATCTATCTATCTCAGTTTGTTCATTATCTATCTATCTATCTCAGTTTGTTCATTATCTATCTATCTATCTCAGTTTGTTCATTATCTATCTATCTATCTCAGTTTGTTCATTATCTATCTATCTATCTATCTATCTATCTATCTATCTAAGTTTGTTCATTATCTATCTATCTATCTATGTTTGTTCATTCTCTATCTATCTATCTATGTTTGTTCATTATCTATCTATCTATCTATGTTTGTTCATTATCTATCTATCTATCTATCTATCTATCTCAGTTTGTTCATTATCTATCTATCTATCTATGTTTGTTTCATTATCTATCTATCTATCTATCTATCTAAGTTTGTTCATTATCTATCTATCTATCTATCTATCTAAGTTTGTTCATTATCTATCTATCTAAGTTTGTTCATTATCTATCTATCTATCTATCTATCTATCTAAGTTTTGTTCATTATCTATCTATCTATCTATCTATCTATCTAATTTGTTCATTATCTATCTATCTATCTATGTTTGTTCATTATCTATCTATCTATCTATGTTTGTTCATTATCTATCCATCTATCTATGTTTGTTCATTATCTATCCATCTATCTATGTTTGTTCATTATCTATCTATCTATCTATGTTTGTTCATTATCTATCTATCTATCTATGTTTGTTCATTATCTATCTATCTATCTATGTTTGTTCATATCTATCCATCTATCTATGTTTGTTCATTATCTATCTATCTATCTATGTTTGTTCATTATCTATCTATCTATCTATGTTTGTTTCATTATCTATCCATCTATCTATGTTTGTTCATTATCTATCCATCTATCTATCTATCTATCTATCTATCTATCTATCTATCTAAGTTTGTTCATTATCTATCTATCTATCTAAGTTTGTTCATTATCTATCTATCTATCTATCTATCTATCTATCTATCTATCTATCTATCTATCTATCTATCTATCTACACGCCACCAGTTATAATAAAAAATCTGAAGACATTAATGTATTCAAATTACAGCAGAAATAAATTTTGCTGTGTTATATTAATTCAGAATATATATTTATGTGAGCCTGGATAATTTCAGAGAAATATGTCGGAAACATTTAAACCTTGTTAATTCATTTTTATCCTATACTTACATTGTTATAAATGTTGGGACTTTTGTTAAATTTTGCAAGAGTATTTATATATTGTCCATAAATCATGAGGGCTAAGCTGATAAGATACTTCAAGTCGATTAATCCAGTCCGCTCAGATGGTCTCCGGTTTAGGGTGTTCCAAAATCTTTAGATGTAACTTCCAATTCGCCTCGGTAGCCACATCATTCAAGTATAAATAACCATCTCGACATTCGGTTAAAGGTGATCTACAACTACTTCTTCTCTTGAAAAGAGATGCAAAGTGCGTTAGCTCCAGGGTGACACGCCCAATGAATTAAGGTCAGGCAATTGATAAGCACATTTGTGGTACTGATGGGGATATTTACTGTCAGTCAGTTAAATGCCATACTTGAAAGAGACATGACTGACCAGGAAGATGATTTTCTCGCGGTAAGTTGCCATTACTTTCTGCGGTAAATTGGTTGCCAACCAAGGCTATAGAACCAAATCTGTCTTGCTATTTGACCCATAACTGGAGGGAGAAGAACTGGATTCATATCTTTCTCGAAGGGTTCTTGTGCGAAAATGCAACGAATTCAACTGGAATTCGAACTCGGCTCTCCGATTTCTCGTCCCGAGCTGATATCCACTGCACCACAACTCAATGTCTTAAGGAAAAACATACATATTAACACCTCCAATCAATTGCAATCATAAGCCGTGGGAGCCATATAGTATCAGAGTAGTTATTATTATTATTATATTTTATTTGATTTCTGCTGTATACTCATTTCTTTCCATGTCTTAACCACTGAGCATTTTTAAGAACCCGCAACCCCCCACTAAGATCATACACATCTTATATTGGTAACGCCCTTCATAAGGTGTGGGCTGTACTTGTAAGTACATTCTTTTCTATTTCTTTAAGGTTTGGCGTACCAGGAATCCTTTCAAAGGGTCTATCGGAACTTTTCCCAATCAATTTGAGGGCTCGAACTACAACTAGAATTGTTGATGTCCTCATGTACCACGTTCACTTGACGACGTTAACTATAATCTAGAAACACTCGAGTTTAACCTGCTCATCTTGAAAGCCATTGGGGATAAACTCGATCCTCACCGAGCGCTCTCTGTATGTGACCTTGTTTCATACTAGGCCTTGTCCGACAAACAACTTTGAGGCCGACAACTGAATTTATTGAATCTATAATAAGGAAGATCTTAAGTTTTAGTTTAACGTTAAGTAAATGTAATTTGAATTTTAACATTAATGAAATATACATTCGATTATCTTAATTGTAAAAATAAAAATAAAGGATTTGCGTGTTGACCTTTTACCCGCGTTAAAAAAAACAACAACAAATAAACAAAAAACAAAACAAAAAAAAAACACGCACGCATATTTACGCATATTTAACTGTAAAGTTACATTTGATTACAGAAATGAACTTAGACTCCTGATAAGATAAATACGGAATCAATTGAAATGTATTTTCTCTTGTTAAACATACAGTTGTACTTCTAAGATACCAGAAGACATTAAAACAACGCAAGTCTCAGTTACCCTATTTAAGAAATGCATATCCGTCGTTGGAACAGGCTTATCGGATTGAAAAAAAGAAGCAAATGCAGGTTTAATTCCTGTCGGGAGGCCCAATTTCTATGCTAAACTTTCTATCTCTAGGTAGGTACACATTAATTTCATTGTTTAAAAATAACAGACGTCTACTCAAACACGTGTACCCACCAGAGATAACGTTTGTAGCAATAAGAAATAATAATGGATAGAAAGATTATGTTGTTTAAAAATGAGTTTTTAAAGTTTCGTGCATGAAAATAAAGTTAGCAGATATAGACTTCGAAATGCTCCAACGAAAAAAATATATTTATTAAGTAGGGTAATTGAGACTTGCTTTGCTGTAATGTCTTCTTGTAGCTTAATCGTAACGTACGCTTGACTTGAAAGCGGCTTTTCAGTTGTACTTCTCCAATCCGGCTATCTGGCACCTCTTATAATCCGACACCTTTTGAATCTTCCACTATCAGGTTGTGTGTCTGACAAGAGAGTCCTTCGATTCAGTTTCAAAAGGAGGTCTGTATAATAATGTATCAATGTAAAAGCCGTCACGTTAGACCGAATATGTGAAAATCTACCCCTTTGCTTTATAGAACTCTCAGTTGGATAGCTTCGATGTTTGTTTTAGTACAAAAATAGACGAATTTATTTTCTTTTCTGAAGTTTATAAGTTATTTTTAATGCAACCAATTTAAAAGCAGGAACAGATTCCATTAAACAAATGAAAAGAAATCGTTCATTTACTTAACCGACTTGTAAAATATTTAAATTTCTATAAACTTTTAGCATTTATTATGCATTATTATCTGTCATGAATTCTAAAATCGAAATTGCATATGTCCAGGTTGGAGTGAGGGGTTTTCATGACATTTTATGTAATCAAATCAAAAGTTGGCCGGATGAAAGCGGTACAACCGTGTATTAAACAAACAAGATGCGTTGATTGAGTGACGAAGTCAAACGTTTCATTTTAGGGAAGAAGAAACTGGAAACGACTTTATGACATAAATAATATACATGCTCACCTAAGTCTTTTCCATGAAAACAAACAAAAACAAGACATCTGTTTCATTTATTCGATCATTCATTCAAAAAAACAAAACAAAACAAAACAAAAAGCAAACATATAACAGGAAAAATAATGCAAGCAATTCAGTTCTATTAATGTTCCATTTGTTTCTGGCTATTCACATCTCTACTGACATCAAACGAGACAAAAAGTCATTCACAAACAAAATAATTACAACACCTGTTAATTTTCAATATTTTGGCCAGGAGGATAGTCAGAGACTTGCTTCAGAGGAAGGCGGCGCACGAAGCCTGTCTAATATGACTTCCTCCAACCTTCAAACACTCACTCACCTGGTGACGAAGTCGCAGCTGTAAATTGCGCGAGAGTTAACTTCTATGCACTGCAAGACTGGCAAGAAAAAGTATGTGTGTGCGTACGTTTGTGTATGTGTGTGTGTAAGAGAGAGAGAGAGAGAGAGAGAGAGAGAGAGAGAGAGAGAGAGAGAATGAACGCGAAGGAAAGACACACACACAAAAAAAAAAAACAAAGAAAAATACTATGGCCGGAAACAGATACAACAGAACACCGGCCCAATGCAGTTGCGCATGCTCTCAACCTTGCCCGGCGATTTCAGCCGATTTCAAGTAGGGACAATTCTAATTTTTTGTTTTTTTTTTCTAAATTACTTTTGTTTTATTTTATTCCGTATTACACAAAAAATGTGCTACCCTTTAGCTACATCTCTCTTACTTTTAACATAACAATAACAAACATACTAGTTCAAGTAATTCAAGAAATAATGACATTACTTTATATCACAAATTCTAAGATTATTCACGATATTAATAGAAGGCTGATGCAACAGTTCACAGCCTTGTCCTTTTCTAATATTAAGGAAATCTTAGAAGTGTCTTTGAAGCTTACTCCTCAGCAATTTATTACATTTGCAACAAGCCAAATGTATTATATCGTTTGTACACACACACGTGTGTGGGTATGTGCGTGTGTTTTAAGTTATGCTACCGGCCATAATTATTAGGCTACCGCAGTTTTTTTAAAATTGTGTATTTCATACTATTTTTAGTATTTATTGCCAAGTGGATAATTTTAAATGAAAATAGAATGGTTCTTTTGTTATTATTACTTTGCAAAATTTTACAAGGGACACCAGGAAACCTTTGCTTCGGTCAGCCAATAAGAAGAAGAGACAAGCATGGGGAAGAGAACACAAAACTGGACACCAGAACAGTTCATTTGATGCAAATGTTATTGTGCAGTATTAACAAAAGAACCATTCTAGTTTCATTTAGCATTATCCACTTGGCAATACGTAGTATGAAATACATAATTAAAAAAAAACAAAACTGGGGTTGGCTAATAATTATAGCCAGTAGTATATATATATATATATATATATATATATATAATTCTGGGTAAAAAGCAATCGGATGTCTAACCGTACTGATGAGCTGTGATACAGCGAAACAGATCTGCGGATGATATATATATATATATATATATATATATATATATATATATATATATATAATCAGTTAATACATATATTTTTAAATCTGCATTCTCCCTAAAATGTATGTGTGTGCCTCTGTGTATGTGTGTGCACAGGGTGAAGTTGAAGTGGGAATTAGTCACCGGCCAATGTTGAGTGGACCTGCACGCTTTGCATTTACAAAAAGAAAATGGCAACAATGTAACATTTTTCTAGTTTCTGCACGAAAACAACAAAGAGTTGCAACAATTGTAAGACATGAGAAGATCTGAATCAAAAGGGAAAGATTATAATACAAAATTAACAAAAAACAGTTTTTTCGAAAAACAATGAAACGTGACTCTCAGCAGTGGACGCTGGACGGCGTTTCGACCCTTTAACGATGGCAGTGTTAAAGAATGCGACCGACAGAAGTGGTTGCTTCACCTCGCGAGAAAAGAAAAAAAACTTCTGACCGACTGGATTTGCAGTCTAAAACTAATTCCGTTACAAACCAATAAAACATCTCTTCACTGACTTCAAATTTTCGTTTAAAAATGCACATCCGACCCCGAACTTTGAAGCCTGCCGAAAAATAAGTCGATTGGATTTTTATTGACATATTCATTATATATATATATATATATATATATATATATATAGAGAGAGAGAGAGAGAGAGAGAGAGACAAGAAAAAAACTTATCTTAGCCAACACATTCCTCCGCCCAATGCAAATGTAAGAATTATATTTTGCAACAAGTATTTATAAACAAAAGTAAAACTGTTAGCTTTTCAAACGTTTAAATTTTACGAGGCGCTCATAAAAAATTACTGAGGTTGGTTGAAAAGTCTCGGTAAATTATGGAGGATTCTAGGCGACGTAATTTAATGTCTAATAAACAATAGCGAGTAAATGATACTGTTGAAATTTCTTATGCAATTAATATTTAATTTTTTTAGCATAGACTAAATTTATGTAGTATATACTTTGAATAAAATAAGACTTTTCTTTACACACGATTTATAACTGATATTGACCTCTTTTACCCATAAATATAGCATACCGTCAAATTATAATATATATATATATATATATATATATATATATATATATATATATATATATATATATAAGAGATTGCTGCCTAAATACAATTAGAATAATAAAATAAAACAATTAACTAAAAAAGTAAAATAATATAATTTAATTGGGCCAAGAAGATTGAAGAATCACGAAATTGAGTCGATATTCGATGTATCGTGAATTCATATATTTCAACTTTGCTATATTTATAAGGGTAGTGTGCTCAATAATAATTTTAAGATAATAATAAATAATTATATATATATATATATATATATATATATATATATATATATATAATAAGAATAAAAAGTAATGCAGTTTGTTTTATTATGTAAGAAATGAGGAACACAATCAACCATATCGTGCATCAAGTTATAACTATACATCACAGATTCACATTCCTACTTTTCAACATAGTCCTCATCTTTTTCAATGGCAATGTCCCACCTACAAATGATGCCTGTGCCCCAGCTTCGTAAAACTCAGCTGACTGTCAAGTAAGTTAGTTGTTTACAGCTGTTTTCACTTCTTCACGCTTAGCACCCCCAGACTTCCATCTTTTAGGTCTACTGAAAGAGGCACTGTGGAGCAAGCGTTATGGTAAAGAGGAATAATTGAAAACTGCTGTAAGTAATTAGCTACATCAATAGCTAGCTGAGTTTTACGATTCATGACCTCATTCTTGGGTTAGAACACTGCCATTGAATGTGGTAGTGGCTATGTTGAGAAATAGGGATGTGAACCTATGAAGTATAGTATATCTTCATGCATCATACGTTTAATTGTGTTTCTTATTTCTTATATAATAACACCGTTTTAACTCACGATCGTAATTATTAAAATATTTCTCTAAACGGTACAGATGTATACGAGACGACATTATGTCGTACTGTGCAATTTTACTGTATATTCTAATTCACTTAGATTTTAACAAGTACTGTTATTCTCGCGTAAGAATGTTACATCTTTCTATGTTCATTTACAGTTGATTTTAATTATTTTTGTGTCATGTATTTGTTTATGTGACGTTTTTTATAAACCTAATGTCTTGGATGCAACAATTTTTAATCGAATCATCATTCCCGGGCCAAAGAAAGACTGTCAGTATTTTAGTTAAGCTATTGATACAAAGGTTAATGAGTTCATATAATTGTGTTTATTTAAGACTTTTATAAACCGGCCAAAGACTAGGATGTGCGTTGTAGTGCATTGGATATCGGCTCAGAACGAGAAATCGGGATGTCGAGTTCAAATTCCAGTTGAATTCATCGCATTCACTTACGCGCAAATACCCTTGGGAAAGGTATTAATCCGTCTCTTTCTTCCAGTTATGGGTTAAATAACAGGACAGATTGGGTTCTATAGCCTTGGTCGGCAACCAATCTACAGCAGAAAGCAATGGCAACCAACTGCAGGATAATCTTCTGCCCAGTCAGTCATGTCTCTTTCGAGACATGATCGCCCGAGCGTGTTTCACGTATGGCACTTAACTGACTGAAAGACTAATACTTCAGCTAGAGATCATTTTTTTTTGTGTCGCTTGAAGATCTAAGATGAAAAATTGTCTCGCTTTCCTGAATTATTCTGATTTCCGTGATCGGATTCAAAGAGCTAGCAATAGTTCAGGCGAACCGCTTATCAAAATTAGACAAGTCCACAGGATCGTCTTCTGAAGAGTTAAATCCCTTATATTTATCGACAGATAATTAAAAATATAGAAAATAGAAGAGTGAAACTGTTTTTTTTAAATTTTAACAAAAATAACTGAATCACTTTTCATTAACGACATCTGCATGTTTTAATGTCTTTCGACTAAGTTGCTTGCTCGCGTAAACTTTATCCACTAGGCTACTGAAAATATCTTTTAGCATTTTTATGACAACATTACAATAAAATCTTTGTATGGATGGCAACATTAGTATATAGCATGATGTTACTTCGTCTAACAGAAACGCGGGGAATCCAGTGAAAAAGCTCCCCGTCTTGCACGTTTTCACAAAACAAAACAAAAAAAAAAAAAAAAAAAAAAAAAAAAAAAGAAAGGAAAAAAATGAGTGTTTTTAGACTGAATCCAGACATGTCGATGTTGGTGATGCCACTTCTTCAGCTTTCATACTTTGACATCGGAAGTGAAAGCCGCTCAGCGATGCGCATGTGCTGATAGCACGCTTCCGTGTTTTTTCCTTTTTTTTTTTTTAAAGTACTACTCCGCTTTGATTATCGGCTGATTTTGTCTGTAAAAAATCTTTGTCCTTTTTTATGATGGATATAGTAGTGGGTGAGTAAGTGCGATAGTGAAGGTGACAGGAAAACTGGTGAGACTTGAAGAAGAAGAAAAAGAAAATAAAAATTATTGTTGAGAGAACAAAAGGAAGATGGAACGGAAAAAAGAACATGGATTTAGAGATTTAGGGAAAATGAATCGTAAGTTGAAAGGGTGAAGTAGTTGACGTGTCAAAGAGAGAAAGTTGGATTTTAATTATAAATAAAGATAATTGTGTTGTTAAAGGCAAAAATAACTTAAGTGTCCAAACGATACAACGAAAAAAATAAGATAAAAAAATCGAATTAAAATCACACCAATTTTGATAAAATCAATGTTTTATTCCTTCATTTTCGTAAGTACCGTTAATACTGACTGACGACCAATTCTTTGCATTTTAATATACGAATTTAAAACAATGAAATTAATGGGTTACCATTTTTAACCACTTATTTGACTATGTTATAGACGCGACATTTTGTTCTTAAAATACTAATATTATAAATGTGAACAATATTGAGTGAACTGTTCTCGGTGTGGGTTGGGCACCAGTTATTTCAAGTGAATATATTTATATCCAACTGATTTTTTAAATAGTTTTTCCAAATAAAGGTGATAATGTCACAAGGAGGCACTGTAAGTGGAAGAAAACGAGAAAACTTTAGTGAGGAGAAAGAACAGTAAAAGAACAGAATCCAGGAAGACAGAAGATGGCGACTGATGTTGCATTTAAATATTTTGTACGCAAAAGGAAAGTAAGGAACCGGAAGAGAATCTTACAAATGAGAAGAGCGAGAGAAAAAACTATCTAAACTTATTTATAAATGAAACTTTGTGTGTGTGTGTGTGTCCCCGTTACCTATAGACTCCGAAACGGCTGAACCGATTTTCTTGAAAATTTACACAGTTGTAATATAAGCGTCTGCGAGTGTTCTTAGCTAAGTTTTGTGTCGAAGTACCCCTGATAAATATCGAAAATCGACAATCGAATAAATCGGGTTATAGAAGGAGTGGTCAGATTTTAATCAAATTTGATACACTCATAGACAAAGACATAAGAAACGATATTCAGAAGTTTCAAGGTTGCAGTTCTTACAATAATGGAGAAAATCGATAATATATATATTAAAAAGGCAAGATGTTTGTGTGTGTATCTGTTTATCTGCCTGTATGTCTGTATTTTTTCAGTCCTTTTATTTTAGTTTTTGCTTCGGGTTTGGCTCTAAGTATGCATAATTGTAGTTCTTAGTCTCAGCCATGATACCATTTATTCAGAGGACTTATTTTGACTTCAAAATTCAGTTTACGACGAAAAAGCTGATTTGATATCGATACCAGGAAATCATTTTTCTTTCAGTCTACGGTTTCGCTTTAACTGGAAACAACTATTGCTTTTTAGTTTTTCGTGCCAACGTCCAAAGAGTCTGAGCTCCAGGACCATGGATTAGTTTTAAAGCTTTCATTACACCCAAGCAACGACGGGCTATAGTGCTAGTTTTATATAAATATGTCATTTAAACTTTACTATAAATGAATTTCAAAACTGCGTCTGGTCGGTGAGTCCTTCTTACACACTCTGCTGCAGGCATCAAGCAGCGCAGAACGGGTTCTTTTTGTGTTTGTTGATTGCTGTATATCCATCGTAATGCAATCAATACAGTGAGTAGATTGGGGGAAAGTCTCACACGTGTGCCTATTCGCGAGACAGACAGACAGACAGACAGACAGACAGACAGACAGACAGACAGACAGACAGACAGACAGACAGACAGAATTTTATCTTGTGTTGACATAAAACTTTGCTGCGTTTGCTATTTTTGGTAACTGTTATTGTTGCTTAGCAAAGTTTTATGTCAACACAAGATAAAATCGTCGCTGATGGTGGATGTTTTTATGTTAAAGTCCTTGTAACCTCTCTGAAGATGGCTCATGTGAGCCGAAAGCTTAGAACCAAATTCATAAAAAATTATCCAAATGTTGGAGAATTTTTGTCTTTATTTTCACTTGAAGTTAAAGCCAAAATACGATGTTTAGAACGGCTCATGATTAACCATAATAGACATTCATTGTCTCTTATATTTAACAGTATATGTTTAGAAAATTATTTGCTGCCTCTATACACTAAATAAATATATTTATGTGTGTGTGTGTGTGTGTGTGTGTGTGTGTGTGTGTGAACTTATGGATAGATTGCAAACTAATATTAATGCTCATATATAAAAGATAAAAACTATACTTAGTGTTATCCGACACGTCTCGTCATCTAGCGGACTTTTTCAAAGCAGTCGAATTGATTTGATTTTGCACAATGTAGCTATAGACAAAAGTAATTTCAAAGATGCTGAGTGACGTAATTTAATATGACATTTCAGTTAACCTGGGAAATATTCACGAGCGTCTTGTAAATTAAAAAAAAAAAATTGGAGTAACTAACATTTTTGGTTTTGTTTATAGTTACATTGTGAAAAATAAAATAATTTCAGTTGCCTTGAAAAAGTTCGTCATATGACAAACGCGTTGGCTAAAACTAAGTACAGTTTTCCTCTCCTCTTGTCTCTTTTTTATTCATATTGTCTTTTCTAAAGATTGCATCTGAGAATATTGTACACACACACACACACACACACACACACACACACACACACACACACACACACACACACACACACAATATCTTTGATTAGCACCCGTTAAAGTATAAATAAAAAATGTTATTTTTATGAGTATTAAAAGTTATTTTAAAAGTGTTTCAAACAGATCACTACTTTTTATACATAAGAAAAGTATATAACTGAAGTTATTACTGGTGATATATTGACGATATTTTTTTTTTTAATCATTTCACTCCTATCAAGGTGGTACTGCCACTGATGGCCAGGGGGCTACATAAGAGAGTTAAAGTTTAGACAGGATGACTGAAGACAAAGACAAACCAGCTACAGGGGGAGAAAGAGAAAGGGCAAGAGAAGGATATGAATACAGGAGTGAAGACAGTTACAAAGGTAGAGAGAAATGAAAGGAACAAGATACACGGGGTGATGTGGAAAGGGCTGGAGTTAAGTGGATAAGAGATGGGAATTGACTTTGCATTTAAATTGGGGAAAACGTCTATCAAGCTCTAGATGAGAATGGTAAAATTTGGGCTGTAACTTTGGACATCTCGAAACAAGGCCTTTGCCACGGTTTTGATTTACATGTTTTCTCCTCATACTGAAAAGTTACGGTGTCGATTAACAAATTCTTTATGTATTCCTATCAAATCGCGCAATTAAAACTGTCCTGAACGGCTACTCTTGTATATTAATTTGTATTAAGGCAGATGTCTCCAAGGGCTCCATCCTCAGATGTCCCTCAGGGCTCCATCCTTGGTCCTACTTTGTTTTTAATTTTCATTAATGACCTTCTTAATGGCATCAGCCCTTAACTTGGAGCCTATGCTGATGACGCAAAAATTTACTCCTGTCTTGATCCATTTGATAAGGTCAAAATAACAGCTGATATTGCAAACGATTTCAGTCTGTTTTTAACTGCGGCAAAGGAAGGCTTGCTAAATTTCACGCCTTCAAACCTAAAATTCTCTCTATGTGAGCTATTCTCTCTACCTTTCATCAGCATGGCTAATGCTGACCTACAGAAAAATGACTCGTTGCGTCTTCTCGCGTTAACGTTCTTGGCTGACATGAAGTAGAAACAATATATTGAATATATTGCTAGGTTAGATGCTAAGAAAGTTAGTTCACTGTATCGTGCTAGACAATTTTTCTCTTCAGAATCTAC
>JBBBDQ010028941.1:60000-67500 GCA_037127315.1 Ascarosepion bandense
TGGAGAAAGTATATCGAAAAAAATAAAATATTATTAGTATTTTCCGAGATAGAAACAAATATCAGAATGTTTCTACTTTTTCAGTTACACATGAATATGAGTCTATCAAGTTCTCTCTCTCGCAATATATATATATATATATATATATATATATATATATATATATTCAAGCATGTTTGGTTGAATAATTTACATATATTAGGTCTATTTGTTTTTAGTTTAATTCTTTCATATTCACGGACTAATCTCTTCGTGTTGTAAATAAAATCATCAGGGATGAATTGCTAAAACAAAAGTTAATGTAATTGATCGTTACACATTTTTATGCGTGCTCGTTGGACTGTTGATTCAAAATTTACTATGCAAGGGTGGTAGCTTTATTTATATTTGTAAAATTAAAAGAAAATTTCGGGTTTTAGAACATTTTGCTATAATTATAATTTGTTAAAAATTACAATTCAGCAATTTTAAAATCTTGCTGTTATAGACATTTTAAAGCATTGTTGCTGGACTCATAATTAACTTTGTTTAATGTCGGTTGTAATTTTTTATATAGAAGGCTTCGAAATTTTTGTTTTTATTTTCATGGTGCTGTATACTTGCATATAATAATGCTTCTCTAAATCGTGAATGGGGACAGGAATGTTCCTTTAAATATTGTACAAACGAACTTAAATCGGACATATGTAGTATAAATCTTCTCGATAATGTTGTTGTCTTATGATCAACTTATACATTTACTTTTTGTCAGAAATGCAATCGATCAAAGGACATTTAAACTGATATACAATGTTGGTCTTTTGCAAAACATTAGTTGATGGAGAGGCGTTATAACGGATGATTAAGTTGGTTGTATTAAATTTAGTATAGCATAACTAGCATAAACATAAGGCCTCTTAATTATAAAAGTGAATGTCCTAACCACTTGGTAAAGATTTACCCTGAACCCTGTCACGCATACAGGCTTTTTTGCTCACTTTTCTTATAGCAGTACTAGGAAGGAACGTGTGTAGAGTGTGGTCGTCTCATCACACAACAGAAGTTCCATCAACACTAGAGCTTGTGAAGCAGTTGATCAAGCACAACATTCCTCGGATCCGACAACTGCCATATTACCTAGATATCGCTCCTTGCGACTTTTTCTTCTTCAGAAATCAAATCTACTCGAAAGTGAGCCGAAGAAGAAATTTCAAGACGCAGAGGAAATTAAAAAAATGCGATGAGACAATTGCTCGTTAACCTCAAAAAGAAGTTCCAAGACTGCTTGTATCAATGGGAACGATACGCTGGATAAAGTGTGTGGTTTTAGAATGAGACAACACCGAATAGGAGTAAATTCCGAATTGATATGCGCCGTAGTTTTTTTTTTTTTTTTTTTTTTTATAGCACCAGTCCCAATACTCTTTGATCAGACTTCGTATATATTAATATTTGGGCTTTTAATTTTCGAAGAGAACACACGAGATGGGTAGTTGTAAGTGCAAAATTTCTACTTGAAAATTTAGTTAGCATATATTATAAGGGTTTTTAAAAGATACATCTTGTAATAAGAATATACATCTTGTAATAAAAATGTACATCTTGCAATAATCAATCATGCTTGACTATGCCTCAACGAGTGAAAAATTAAAAAACAAGAAATTGAACTTCGATAAATATTGTGAATTTTGATTATTTATGATACAATATATACAGAGTGCGGATGTGCGTGGTGGTCCAGTGGATATCGGCTCGGAACGAGAAAACGGAGAGCCGAGTTCGAATTCCAGTTGAATTCATTGCATTCACTTACGCGCAAGTACCCTTGGGAAAGGTATTAATCCGTCTCTTCCTTCCAGTTATGGGTTAAATAACAGGACAGATTGGATTCTATAGCCTTGGCAGGCAACCAGTCTACCGCAGAAAGCAATGGCAACCTACTGCGGGATAATCTTCTGCCCAGTCAGTCATGTCTCTTTCGAGACATGATCGCTCAAGCGTGTTTCACGTATGGCACTTAACTGACTTAACTGACTGATATACAGAGTGGTTCAAAAGTAGGTAGACAATAATTAATAACATTTATAAGATTATATTTACTAATACAATTATTACATCGACAATTAAATTTTATTGTGAACCATAATACAGTCAGTCAGTTAAGTGCCATACGTGATACACGCTTGAGTGATCATGTCTCGAAAGAGACATGACTGACTGGGCAGAAGATTATCCCGCAGTAGGTTGCCATTGCTTTCTGCGGTAGACTGGTTGCCAACCAAGGCTATAGAACTGTTATTTAACGACATAATTGAAGAGAGAAGAGACGGGTTAGCACCTTTCTCAAGAGTATTTGCGCGTAAATGAATGCAACGAATTCAACTGAAATTCGAACTCTGCTCTCCGATTTCTCATTCCGAGCCGATATCCACTGTACCACAACGCGCATCAAACATTTACTCGTCTGATAAAAAATTTTGAATCCACAAAATATGATTTTCCATCAAGTAGGAAACATTCCCTGAGCGCACACCTCAAGTTATGGATTGTCTGTCAGTAATTTGATCAAACGTGTAGACAAAATGGGGGAACAATTTGTTGTAATTTCATCAACATTTGTTTCAAAAATATATGTTGTTGTTTTCATAACTGTTGATTTTGCATTACAATAGTTTTAAAATTTGCATTTATTTGTTTTTATTACTATTTCTATGCTTGACCGATTTAGGAGATTTTTGTGGTCTAGCATATGCGCTGATTCCTTAATATATTTGTGTTGTTTCCTCCATTGTGGTCGTGAGAATATAAGTCATGAAGTTCGCTAATACAGCAACAGAAAGCGCCCCAGACAATAAACAATACGGACAATTTCTCCCAAAAACTTATCCTTAAAAAAACTGTATGGATATTAGACAAACCCAATAAAAACTTACAAAATATTTTTCTCTTATATCCAACTATATAAATATGCAATATCATGTATAATCACCCTCTGTCTTGTCTATCTATCTCTCCCTTGTCGGCCTGACTGTCTCTAAGTATCTCTCTTGTCATTCTGTCTGTCTCTCTCTAGATATATATTTGTAATCAAACGTAAATACATTAATATAACATATTAAGTGTCCTTATATGTTATTTCCATGAAACACCTGATCTAAAAAGATAAGACTTCATCTGGCCAAAGAGGAAAGAGAAACGAATAACTATCATGATAACCATGTCCTTGGGCAATAGTTTTACTTTATTTAAATTCAATCATTCTCAGCTAATTCAATAATGACATTATACATTAGCGACCGATTACTAATAAAGACAGGTCGGTATATATTTTAACATATGTTACAAAATTTTATCTTACTTAACACACACGTGCATATATATATATATATATATATATATATATATATATATATATATATATATAGTTATGGGCAGACAGATCTGTTTCCCTGTATCACAGCTCATCAGTACAGTTAGACATTCGATTGCTTCTAAATTGATTCAGAATTGAAACCCGACCGAATTGACATCAGTTGGTGATTCTATCTCTGAGCGATGGGCGCTCGGTAAAGAAAGTTGAACTTTTAGCATGCTATATACGATGTAAACATACGCCAGAATAACGTTTCAATTCATAATATATGTTAAAAAAGGATTAATTCAATGATGTTGAATGATCATTTCGATATGAAAATCCCCACGGGGGATAACACATCACCTCAGCAACAGAAAAATCCTTTCAGCCAAGGATTTTTCTGTTGCTGAGGTGATGTGTTATCCCCCGTGGGGATTTTCATATCGAAATGATCATTCAACATCATTGAATTAATCCTTTTTTAATTTATATTTGCTCTGTAATATTTTATTACATGGAGCTCTCTTCCTGTATCATTTTTTAATATTAAAATAATTTTTTAATATTAATTAGGATCGGGTTTTTGGAATTTACCTTCCTGCTTTTTTTTTATTGGTATTTTTATACTGGTATTGAAGATTATTTTTATTGGTATTTTTATACTGGTATTGAAGATTATTTTTATTGATATTTTTATACTGGTATTGAAGATTATTTTTATTGGTATTTTTATACTGGTATTGAAGATTATTTTTATTGGTATTTTTATACTGGTATTGAAGATTATTTTTATTGGTATTTTTATACTGGTATTGAAGATTATTTTTATTGGTATTTTTATACTGGTATTGAAGATTATTTTTATTGGTATTTATATACTGGTATTGAAGATTATTTTTATTGGTATTGAAGATTGAAGAAATGCTCGGTAATCTTGCTTTACTGCGAAGCTCTTAGTAGCCTAAGAGTAAAAAGCACGCCGAAGCAGATGATAGTTTCTCTCGCAAAGTTTGCACAGGTTCAAATCCTGCCAGAGGGCGTATTTTCTTAAGTTTTCTTGAGTACTATAAACGTGATATTTAATAGGGGCATGTTTTTGAGCAGACAGTCAAGATTCTAAAGAGAGATCTCTACTGGCCTGCACAACCAAAAGTCTTTTTAAAGAAAATGTGTCACTAGTATATCTTTATAAACGAGGCTGATAGGTCCCAATTTTCCTACTTATATTTATTTTTTTAAATTATATATATTTAAAATAGATTTATCAACTCAAGCACCTATAACTATTAAATATAAATGTTATTATCAGAAATAATGTCGGATTAAAAAATACATTAATTGCTTATATATATATATATATATATATATATATTTTTTTTTTTTTTTTTTTTTTTTTTTTTTCAGAGAAATGTTGTTTGATAGTACTCTGATCAGAAAGATGACATGTAAGTCTACGGGAGAGCGTGGTTGTGATCACAGTATTGTTGACCAAAATCTGTCTGATATTACCTACATGTTTATGTTTTTCAGAGAAATGTTGTTTGATAGTACTCTGATCAGAAAGATGACATGTAATGGACATGACGAGTGCTGGTTAGCCGACTACTAAACTCTAGTCGGTATAAATGACAAACTTTATGTTTTTATATATATATATATATATATATATATATATATATATATATATATATATATATATATATATATGGACAAATGGCTAGCATGTTCGAATTTCACCATGCCCAATTTGTCAGGGAGGTGACTTCATAAGGTTATCGGCCTGAAGGGGGCGAACCCAGCGTACCGGTACCGCTGGAAGGTGCCTGAAAACATACCACGATTTAGCCCAAACATTGTGAGTACAATTGGGTAAATTAAACTCTTTAGAAGCCGTAGTTGGTTGTGCTAGCTTGAAATTACAAGTCATCGTGACCGAGAGTTTGAGCGTGCTAGCTTTGTTAAAAAAAAAATGATCACGTTAGATTATGCGCTCTCTTGCAGAAACTGTAACTATGGTCCATTCAGTATAAGCACAGTAAAAACCACGGATAGGACTCTGTGGGTGTAGGACAAACATAAATGTATCTGAGCAGGCGTCAGCAATAAGAACTGGCTAGCCACATTGACAGAAGAGTGAGATCAGAAGGACTAGAACTGATGGAAGTAGTTCGTCTTAACAGTTTTCATGGAAATATCAATAGAGAAGTGACAGGCATGTGATGTTTCATTTGTGGGGAAAGGGGTTGTGGAAAATAATTCATCAAACCACAAGGACACAGAGAATGGAAAGTAAAGACTGGGAAGCCTCTGCCTATGTATGGCAGCATTGTTCCATTTTCGGCCTGATCTGGCTCTTGTAATGGCAGAGGATAACGGAAGGAGTTTGGTACTGACTGAAGCGATACAGAGAATCAATCTTTTTTCTAGTATTTTTAGCGAGGGATCGTATGAGATCTGATTGAGTATAAGTCTCAATAAGAACTCAAGGCTAAGGGGCCTCCCAGGGAGAACGGCTGTTCATCAGGAGAGGTGAAAATTTAGTCTCCGCTCAGTGATGATGGAACGTCACTAGTTCAGTTTTCAGGCATTGAATGTGACCAGCCAGTTTTTTGTCAATGAGCTGTTAAAACTAGAGAAATTAGCTGCCAAGTTCGAATTATTTAGATTCTCTTAAAGGAACGTGCATCTTTTTTTTTTCTCTTTCTGATAAATTGATCTAAAAAAAAAAACTGACATGGTTGTTTGATCTTAAAAGCGCTCTTGACATTAGTAACCAGAGGTGATCAGGTTATTAATCCGTTGCATGTCATTTCTTTTGTATTGTGTCAGCTTTCTGAGGATGTTTTTACGTTTCATGATCTAAAACAAAAAAATAAAACTCAATGAAAAGGAACGAAGAGCCTGTATAATAGAAGTCATTTTATTCTAATACCCGTCAAAACTGACTAAATGTTTTATGCGTGAATAAATTATACAGTCATATATGTTGCATTCCATTTCACAAGGTTAATAGATACTACACTAATTCTAAACATTTTCAACACTAATAACCAAAAAATAACATTAATGTCTTATACTGGTTCCACAACCACCACACTCCCTCACAGGTTAATTTACTTTCAGATCATTGCAAAAGTTTGTGCCCGATTTTTATTGTTAATATAAAATGACTGCAACATGACACTGGTGTTTGTTTGGGCGCTGATTTCTAGTGTGTTCTTGATTGAAATTTTGTATCGTTGAGTTGCAAGTCAGACTTTACTGAATATTAACGTTTTGTTCACAAATTAATGCCTTAATAACGGAAGAATGAAAAGTTGCACTTTCACCATATTCTCTACGAATTTCGGAAACGATTAAGCGTTGGAACTGCGGCAGAAACTATTCAGAAGGTTTATTTGGATCTTGA
This sequence comes from Ascarosepion bandense, assembly GCA_037127315.1. Taxonomy (NCBI): domain Eukaryota; kingdom Metazoa; phylum Mollusca; class Cephalopoda; order Sepiida; family Sepiidae; genus Ascarosepion; species Ascarosepion bandense. Next base: position 66,744 of record JBBBDQ010028941.1, read on the forward strand.
ACCAGTTCTTCGAACAGTCAAAAAGTGACTTGGCAGATGTCGTCAGGTTAATTTTAACCTAAACGATCAACTTTACCTCGAATGACATTCCGACGTCGATAAAGCCGCTCGACTTGCCATTGTAGGGAATAAACCGAAGATTTCACTGGAAGAGATTGCAAAGAGTTTGAAGATTGATATCTCAACTTCCTTTCGCCATTTGATGAGTTGATTTTCCAAGCGCCGCTTAGACGTGGCACAAGGCCGAAAGTATGGGGTTCCCCAGTGAGGATCGAACTAACTACTCAGTTGTAATAGGTTCTAGCGAGACAAGCTTGCCAAACCATTACACCACGTCGAGGTGCCCTTTCGCCATTGGATGGGACTTTGGTTTTTTTCCAAACTCGACTTATGGGTGCCACGTTTTAGGAAAGAACAAACTTGATTGTATATTTGCGACGGTTTCTTTCTGTTTAACCAGTCAAGAGTCATACGTGATACACGCTTAGGCGATCATTTTTTTTTTTTATAATCGTTTCACCCCGAGCAAGGCATTTCACTGCCACTATTGCGCAGGGTGTTACATAGAGAGGAAAGTGGTGAGAAAGGATGATTAGCTATAGGAAATGTTAGAAGGAGGGTGATAGACGGGTAAGGATACCGAGAATGAGGGTTGGGTAGATGGTGAAAGTGTTGGGAGAATAGATGCAAGTTAGTGTGATAGGAGGTGTCTATTGACCTTGCATTTAAACTCCTGGAGATTGTAGCTGTCGGGAAA
>JBBBDQ010028941.1:77500-97500 GCA_037127315.1 Ascarosepion bandense
ATGGAAAGTCAATAGTCATCTCCTGCATCCTCTCTCTCATGCTCCTTTCTCGGTCCACTCCACTCTCATCAGTATTCTCATCCTTCTCTTACCCACTTCCTGACACCCCCTATAACCTGTCACTCTTTCTCATAACTTTCCTCCTATGTAACTCTCTGCAAAACAGTGGCAGTAAAATGCCTTACTTGGGGCGATATGATTATAAAAAAAAAAAGATAGATTCAGGAGAGAAAAATTGTCGAGCCCTACACTGTGAACCAACTTTCTTAGTTGCAGACCGAGCAATGGATTCAGTGTAATCGTTCCACTTCATGTCAGCTGAGAATGTAAGCCCGGGAAAACGCAAAGACTCACTCTCATGGACACTTGTATTAGCCATCATGATAGAAGGTAAGATATATACACGGCGTCCATAAAGTCCGTGTGCACTTTAAAAAATATTATAACTTTATTTGTATTTGTGATAGAAATAATTTGTAAAAAATGTTATAAAGTTTAATGTACCTCTTTTTAAGTATAGTTATTGAATAATTCTTTACCACAAAATTTGCAACAATTTTTAGATAAGTAAAAAATTATTTACTTTTTTTCATAATTTATTTGATCCATGTCTTCAACTGAGGAAAAACTAAACCGTGCCCTTTGGTTGGCTGAACTGAAATCTACTATTGCTGTACAAAGAAAGTTTAGAATTGAATACTATAAAGAACCACCACATAGGAACACTATTGCTAAATGGATGAAAAAATTTAAAGAGAAAGGCTCTGTCCATGATAAGCCATGGTCTGGAAGGTCATGTATCAGCGACGAAAGTGTTGCATACATTTTAATAAAACTTTAAAAAATATAGGTTTACTTCTTCCTAATCTTTTTTACAAATTATTTCTATCGCAAATACAAATAAAGTTATAAATGTTTTAAAGTGCCACACGAACTTTATAGACAGCATATATATATATATATATATATATATATATATATATATATATATATATATATATATATATGAAATGATTTGTTTGAACATTATTTTTGATCGATACTCATATTTAAGTAGATATTCTGTTTTTAGTTAAACATGATTATATATTTATATCTACCGGCCTGATTATTTACGATATATTTTTATTACGAAAATGTGTGTCATTCGGGAGGATTCGAACCTGCGATCCCTATCCACATGGTAGCTTCCCCTATGTGGCCGGTAGATATAAATATATAATACTGTTTAATTAAAAACGGAATATCTACTTAAATACGAGTATCGATCAAAAATAATGTTTAAACAAATCATTTTAAATTGTCGGTTGTTTATAACTAAGTTTCGTTAATCTTCGTTAATTTCTGTTATATATATATATATTCTGTTATATATATATATATGTAAACAATGAGATAGATATAAACGACATGAGATAAATGGATAGCTAAACAGACAGATAAATAGATAAATATGTAAATGAAATATAGATAGATTAGAGTCTAAACAGATAAACGAAGGAGCGTTGATATATTTTTTCTACGGCTAGAAAAACAATTCGTATCAACCAAAAAAATCTAGTCTCCCCGCCCCACAAATTGTCTCTCGTCTGGTCGCTGTTGATTTTCTCTTGGGTGTGAGAGAGCAGGAAAATGGTAGCGTGGTTGTAAAAATCGCCATTTTAATAGCTGACATCAAGTCCCAAAGATGATTGACATTGTATCTGGAATAGTTTTAAAGTGTGCTGCATTGAGTTAACCCCCCCCCACACCCAAAATAAAAAAAAAAACAATATATATATATATATATATATATATATATATATATATATATATATATATATATACTCACAGTCGTGGAAATACGTTTATACGAAAATTGATGTTTATAAAGTCTGTCACACGTGTCTCTACTTAGAAAATACTACAAGGGAATTTCGGTTCAAATGAGCTGAGGTTTTAGTTTTGTACGCATGCGCAAAACACGCACACGTGTGTGTGTTTAAGTACTTTAATAATAAGTTAAAGAAAAATAATCAAACACTCATCAGCTATGGCAACAATAGCAACAAGTGAGGAGAAAATGCTTTGTCTACGGATTTATTTATGGTAAAGGGCGGAAAAGTATGTGGGAAACAAATCTAAAAATATAATGCAATGACAATAAAACGAAGCAAAACACTTATTGTTTTTTTTTATCTTATCGTCGCCGCGAATTCGAAATAAAATAGAAGGAATAAAGAAGAAAGAAATCAAATAAAAAGAGAGTAAGAAAAAAAGAAAGAAAAGAGGATGAAATGTATAGAAGGAAAAGAACGAAAAAGAATGAAAGGATACAGAAGAGAATGACAGAAGGAAGGAAAGTGGGAAATACATATGAAGAAGATAGAAAGAAATTGAAAAAAAGAAAGGAAGAAAAGATTAAAAGTACAGAAAGAATGAAAGAAAAAAAGAAAGAAAGGAAAAGATTTAAGGAAAGAAACAAGAAAAGAAATAAGCAGGAAATATAGTAAAGAAAGATAAAAGAAAAAAATAAAGGGAGAACAAAGAGAGAATAAGAAAAATGAGAAAAAAAAAACAGAAAAAAATGAAAAAAAAAAAAAGGAAAGAGGAAATGGAATAAGTAAAGAAGGAACAAAAGGAAGAAGGAAAATACGTTGCTTGAAAATTCTTGCAAAAATCAAATAATAGCCGGATTTAATGAGATTAATTTTAAAGACTTATTTATAAATAAATTAAATCAAATTATTTTTTAATGTTTTTTTTTTTTTTTACATTTGTTACCCAACACATACTTAATTTCATGAAATTTCGAGAAATTAAAACGTCAGCCTCTTCATATTTATATTAGTTAAAACCATGGATAATTTAAATAATCATTTTATAAAATAACAAAACAATAAAATTGACATTATTTAGTTGAAAGCTTTCAATTGATTTTATATATATGAAAGATATAAGAAAACGATTATCCTAAAAAATTCAATAAATAATGAATTTTTACAAGATTTGTTTTCATTTTTTAAAAATCTTACTTAAAAAAATATCATATTTAAAAACTGTTAAAATTCTTTATTACTTTCAGCCCTTTCGATTATATTATTAATTGAAAACTATAGTTAGTAATTGTCTATATTTCTGAGATGAAGTAGTATTTACAGTATTTACATTATTCAGACTATTGTCCTCATCTTTGTTGCCATTTGTACGACCTTTCGGCCATACGGGTTTGGTTCGAAATTCCTAGCACATGAAGAAGGCCGGATCGTATAACGACCGGAACGTCGTACAAATGGCAACAAAGATGAAGACAATAGTCCGAATAATGAAAATGCTGTATAGTCAGTAATAAATGAAAAAGCTTAATAGAAATCATCAAGTATCAATATTTTTCAAAGAATTTCGAATTTTTTTTTTTTTTGTGTGTGTGTGTATAAATGTGCGGGTTTTTGTAAGTACATGTGACCATACATAACATTATCGGATAACAAGAGTGATAACTATAGTAAATTTAAAACCAACGTTTCTAAAATTCAGTAAAACATTACATTACGGAGAATATTTTTCTAAATTTTCAGATTACCGAGAAGTTAAAAATTATATGAAACAGTCGCTGGTGTCATTTTTTTTTTCAATTGTTTTACAGATAAAGTCTCCGTAGAATAACATTAAACCTGTCATCAGGCTTTCAACACGTCAAAACAGCTACTTTCGATTTAAAATATGTATTTCTGCAATGTTTTAAACTTAGTGTAAATAATAGTTGTTTCAAATCAGATTAATTATACTTTAAATAAGCTAATATTCCTTAAATAATGTTTCAGAAAAGCATATTTTATTTTTAGAAGACTTTTGAATAAAGATAATAAACATTGCAATAAAAGTCAAGTAAAGAACTTAGAAAAAAACAAAAAAAAAACAAACAAACCTGTCACTCAATTTTAATTAGTTTTTAAAATACGGAAAAGTATTTTGATTACTGGAAATATTAAATTTAATCTATTAGCTTAAAATTAAAACTAAATTAAAAAAATCATTTAAAACTTTAGGTACTGCGTTTTTTTCTATATATATATATATATATATATATAGTAATCTGTAGACAGATCTGTTTTGCTGTATCACAGCTCATCAGTACGTTAGACAGCCGATTGTTTTTTACCCAGGATTGAAACCTGGCCGAACTTGCGTCAATCGGCGATTCTACCTCTGAGCTACGGGCGCTCGGTAAAAGGCAGACTTTTTAGCGTGTATATTATCATTAAACACGCCCAATAGCTGAGAGTGTTCTAATTCATTGCTGAATGAACGATGCGTAGATGACAGAGTAGCTACTGTTTTTCAAAGTCTACCATTCTTCCAGAGTGCTCAATCAGGGTGCGAGAGCGTAAATATATATATATATATATATATATATATATATATATATATATATATATGTTACGAAAAATTCCGAAGATTAACAAAATAGTTTTAACAAACGACATATTGAAATTATTTGTCTGGACATTATTTTTAATTGATACTCGTATTTGAGTAAATATTTTGTTTTTAATCAAACAGTATATTTATATATTTATTTCTACCGGCCTGATTATTTACGATAAATTTGTACTAAAATGTACGTCATTCGGCAGATTCAAAACTGCGACCCCTATCAACATAAGAGAAGCCACTAATTGATACCACCGTCTAAACGAAGTCAAATCAAGCCTATATAACACAATTTTCGATTCTACGCAAATAACCATCTCTGCTCTGAAATGTATCGTAAAGTAAACATACAATGTTACGGATAATATCGAATATTAACGAAATAAATATATAAATATACTGTTTGATTAAAAACAGAATATCTACTCAAATACGAATATCGATTAAAAATAACGTTCAAATAAATAATTTCAATATGTCGGTTGCTTTGTTAAAACCATTTCGTTAATTTTCTGGATTTTCTGTAACATTCTATATATATATATATATATATATATATATATATATATATATATATATATATATATATATTTGATTAAAAAGGATAAAACCTATTTTACAATTCATGATTAGAGGAAAATATGAAGAAAGGGAAATGAAAAATAAAAATACAGCTGACTGGTTTTTCCTTCACACAACAGAGCCAAAAACGCGAGATGATATTGCAAAAATGGCATGAAAGTGGTAAAAGATATGTACTCATAAAAGCGGAAAACGGTTGGCTGTGTTTTTTAAATTTTTTTTTTTTTCACTTCCGCCTTCTTATATTTATTTTCCTTTAATTATGGATAATAAAATAGGTCTTATCCTTTTTAATTCCCTAATGAAATTCTGTACTCCTCAGAAATTATTATACACACACACACACACACACACACACACACACACATATATTTATTAAAATACTTTATTCCAAACGGAAAAGTAGGAAGGTAAATGCCAAAAACCAGATCCTAATTAACATTAAATTTTAATATTAAAAAATGTTACAGGAGAAGAGCTCAATGTAATTAAAATTCAGTCAGTTAAGTGCCATACGTGATACACGCTCGGGCGATCATGTCTCGAAAGAGACCGGGCTGAAGATTATACCGCAGTAGGTTGCCATTGTTTTCTGTGGTAGACCGGTTGCCGACCAAGGCTATAGAACCAAATCTGTCCTGTTATTTAACCCATAACTGGAAGGAATAGACGGATTAATACCTTTCCCAAGGGTATTTGCGCATAAGTGAATGCAATGAATTCGGCAGGAATTCGAACTCGGCTCCCCGATTTCTCGTTCCGAGCCGATATCCAATGCACCACAAAAATAATTACTGGACTTATATTGGTATGTCCGCGGGACCTTTTAAGCACATATATTACAAGCACAGGTATTCATTTTCGAACCCAGGCCAAAAATACCAGACAGCCCTTTGACGGAGATTCTGGAAAATGAAGAAAGAAGGGCTGGACCCTGTAATTAGCTGGAAACTAATAGCTATTCCCACTTATCTTGTCTTTATTCTGGGTTTAGTAGAAATGACATCTACTCTTCAGGCGACTTTCACTCCACGAAATTCAGAGTAGAGACAAGATAAGTGAGCATTTACTTTTATTTAGTGTTATTAATGCTATCTCTTGATATCAAGCACTCTAATTAGAAAGACTACTATACTTAAAAACGTTATCGTCCAGTAACATACGAGTCGACCGTTTTTGGTGATTTGAAAATTTTGGTGTAAACATAAATTGTTTAAAATTTTCCATATTTATGGAGGATAGAGTATAACAGGAGGTAAGCAGTTCTGACATAGAAGTCTGCATGATAAATGGCAGACTCTATGATCTGATGATCACTTAAAGCGTGAAATTGCTATTGTTCACACTCTTTATATCAATATATCTATGTACACACACGAGCGTACGTATTGAGATTAGCATTTATACAAGTGGATATTTCCGATTTAAACGTTATATCGTGCAAATACACCTCTTATGAAAGACACCTGTCACTTTTTAATGTGCTGACACAATTAGTTTTTCGGGATTTCTCAAGGGTCTGAAGTGGAATAAGTTTTCTACTCATATTCTGTTGTCTTAGGGAAAAAATAAATAAATAAGAAGAGGAACAATCAAAGAAAGTTGAAGTCAAAATAAAACGGAAAATATTCTACCATCAGAGATGATACAGATAATAAAATGACATAAGTCTGTAGCTTCTTTCCTGGAATTTGATTGGCCACTTCCGGTAGAGAAACCAAAATGGAGGCTGTAAATTGAATATGGTGAACAGTGAAAACTAGAGACAGAAAAGTGAATCTGTTGAACAGAGAAAAATGGCTATGGTAAGTTTTACAATTTGATTTTTGGTATGCATAATCTATTATTCACTGGATATTTCTACATTCCTCCACATATATATATATATATATATATATATATATATATATATATATATATATATATATATATATCCCTTTCTGAAAAGAAAGAAAAAAAACCCAGAGAAAACTGAAAATTTATCGGCTCATCAGAATTTGAACAAATGAACAAACATGAGAATTTGATCGTAGAATCCTTTCTTGATCTGACTGAAAACTTTGCAGCAACACTCGTACATAATTCAACTCACAATCATAAACTATTATTTTGCGAAATTATCTGTATGTGCATATATTCGTGTTTTTACATGTGCATTATATATATATATATTCAGGTCTGTAAGTTTATTATAATATCAAAAATGATAATGGCGATATCACTAATAGAAAGAGAGATGTAGATCGACTATAATACAAAGAAAACAAGAAACTGAAATTGATAGAAAGATAAGAGCAGACTGAGATAGATATCAATAGAGCGAGATAGATAGATAGATAGATAGATAGATAGATAGATAGATAGATAGATAGATAGATAGATAGACACTAACTTAGATCTTAACATATTGAGATTAATAGATAGATATGTAGATACAGACTGACTTAGACCATAGCATTCTGGGATAGATAGATTGATTGAAGGATGCATAAATACGAAACTTAAGCGCAATACTAGATTGGCAGCTAGGTCTCATTATCATCCATTTGAAATTGTTAGATGTCACTGGAAGTTTTATGCTAACAGTTTTTTCTTTTGCACTTTTCGCTTGTGGAAATCTCTTCCGGTCACTTGCCTTCCAGTCAAATTTGATCTTAAAAAATTCAAATGTCTCCTTAATTCCTGTTCATTTTGCTTTCTTAATTTCTGTTCTTTCATTGTCCTCTCTCTTTGATGACGTTTCTTTCTTTTTTTTTTTTTTTTATCTCGGATTCTTCCACGCTCAGTTTCTCATTGTGTATTAGTGGCTTTACCGCCTTGCTTGAAGGTAGAAGGAGTCTGGTGTACCAGAAATAGTTATAAGCTGATTTTTTCTGAAGGTTTCAGATATTAACGAAATTTAGTATATTGATAAGTTGATATTTATTATGTAAATAAATGTAAATTTATTATGTAAAGTAAATGATACTTTATCACTTTAATACGTAAATATTGATGTACATAAATAAATGTTTGTGTTTGTATGTGCGTGCGTATAGCCTTGGCTGGTAACTCGTCTAAGAAAAGGATGACAGAATTTCAAACAGCGAAAAAAAAAAAAATAAAAACTCCGCTTTCATTATAAATCATGGAAATTCATAGCCAATAGAAAGTAAGCTGTGGAGAGTCATGGTCACCTATGTCCTGAATGGGAAATTACAACCCCCCACAAAAAAAACACTTTTGGATATTTTTAGGCATTAGTAAACGTTGATTAAATTCATTATTTTTACTTGAATAAGCACAAAAAATCATTATTGATTCACTCTGTAGATTTTTCGAGTAGAAATAATGAATTTCATCAATACTGTATAATGGTCAATATATATGGTGGATATTCACCTTTATGAATAAAGTGCATTGACAAAAAATACTTTTTTTTTTGTCGTCATTAGACTAAAGACTCATTTACCTTTTTAGTTACATATTGATAATGTTTATAGTGTGAAGTGGCGCAACGTCTACAAAAACGGAACCGATAAACTGGTTTCGATTCTCAAATAAAGCTGGTTATGTTCCTTTCGCAATAATGCCATTGGGAAAGGCGTGAATGTACTTCACGCTGCTGTCCCATCGCCAGTAGTCTAAGCAATCTGTTTTACCGGCGTGGGACACGCAGGAAAATCAATTTCCCATTCCTTCTGTTCTTTTCTAGGTAATAAAAGCAGAACCGTTGTCAATATTGGCAGAGTCGGAAAATTTAAATTTTTTTTCTGTAAAATGTGTTCATATAACCCGGATATAAGAGAGATTTTCTCCGGTCCCAAATTAGAGCCTGTGGTAATGTATATAAAATAGACCAAACCCAGATATAAGAGAAACCCGTATATAAGATAACTTTTTATAACCCGTATATAAGAGTAACCCTGATATAAGATAGATTTTCTCTGGTCCCAAATTAGAGCCTGTGGTAATGTATATAAAATAGACCAAACCCGGATATAAGAGAACATATCTGGTTCCGACAACTCTCTTATATCAGGGTTACACTGTATTTATATGAATGTCGAATAGCATATTTTTGATAAAGTACAGCCTCTGCCCAAACTATTGTTTATAACAAAAGTAAAAATGCACCGTGGCTGGCAGGGTGATTAACGAACAGAGAACTTAATGGAATTCTTCCTGCAGTTTAACTACGTGGCCGCTTCTATCCGATTTCACACGTGCGTCTTCCATTTTACCCCCAATTTTGCTAAGCATTCGTTAAATCTAAAATAAATAAATAAATAAATAAATAAATTTTTGATTGACCAGGAGCAATTTTGCAGAGTTGCTAACTTTGCAATTTCTTTCAGTGTATCAGGGTGGGAGATAATAAGCACTGAGACCTGGGTTTTGTGATGTCTTAAGGGTAGAGGCAGAAGAGGTGTAAAAGCTGATAGAAATGAAGACGGTGGGTGAATATTTGACAGAGGTGGGGGATTGTGAGAAAGTGTCACCATAGAGAATCTTAATGCATACTCTGCTTTTTAAGAAACTCTACACACACACACACACACACACACACACACACACATACATACATATATATATATATATATATATATATATATATATATATATATGTGTGTGTGTGTGTGTGTGTGTGTTTGTGAAATTTTTATTTATCTTACATACACATATACACCCACGGTTTCTTTCTAGGGAGAGAGAATGTGTATATGTGCGATATAAAATACAGACACACGCACGGATGTGATGTGATTTGTGTATAGCATATTGACTATCGGCGCTGAATGTTGAATTGGCATGTCGAGTTCAAATTCTAGTCGAGTCAGTTGCGTTCGCTTTCGCACAAATACTCTTGGAAAGTTATGAATCCATCTTTTTTTCAGTCTGTAAGTTAAGTGCCATACATGATAAACGCTTGGGCGATCATGTCTCTTTCGAGACATGAATGTCTGGGCCAAAAATTTTCCCGCAGCAGGTTGACATTACTTTCTGCAATAGATTGGTTGCTAATCAAGGCTATACAACCCAATCTGTCCTACTATTTAACCCATAGCTGGAGTGAGAAGCGACGGATTGATACTTTTCCCAAGGGTATTTGTGCGGAAGTGAATGCAACAAAAAAAACTGGAACGCGGTTTTTTTTTCAGTCAGTTAAGTGCTATACGTGAAATACGCTTGGGTGATCATGTCTCGAAAGAAACATGACTGACTGGGCAGAAGATTATCCCGCAGTAGGTTGCCATTCGTTTCTGCGGTAGATTGGTTGCCAGCCAAGGCTATAGAACCCAATCTGTCCTGTTATTTAACCCATAACTGGAAGGAAGGGACAGATTAATACCTTTCCCAAGGGTATTTGCGCGTAAGTGAATGCAAAGAATTCAACTGGAATTCGAACTCGGCTCTCCTCTTTCTAGTTCCGAGCCGGCATCCACTGCGCCACAACGCACATCCGAATTTTGCTTAGCCTAAAAGACTTGGTTCCTGCGAATTCTGGAAAATCTCGAATAAAATAAAGTGTAATTATTAACTCTTGTTAAAGATGCTTGAAAAAGGTGTGCTCAGCATGTCTCTCCAATAAGTATTTGACTCTCCCTGCTATACTTTAGCTTTTCAAGATCCTAATCAGACTGAAAATCGAGTATTGGTGGTCTGTTTGGGCTGGAGCTACCCTGTCTTCACTTGCGCGCCTCAACAGAATTCAAAAGGGTCTATGCACACTTGTGGGCGATTATTTCAACTCTTCAACCCTTTTCCACGGACAATACATTTTGATCTTCTCATTACTCCATCACTATTTCCATAGCATAATGTCTAACTCATATATGCAATCGATTTCTAAAGATGCTGGGAAAATGATTATTTGATCGTACCTCCCCAGCAAATACCTCCCCTCCTATGATCTATCTTTACAAGTGCCAGATCAAACCAAAAATGAAGTAATGCTACCACACCAGGACTGGAGCTGCCTGTCTTGACAGAGTTTAAAAGCATATATACAGCCTTGGGGGTGATGAATTGTTTTCCACCCTACAACCTCTTTTCCCACAAATGAAAAGTTGCAAGCCTCTCTCTTCTCTAGTGCTGTTTTGATGGTTTTTTTCTTAGAATTTCACAGGAAGTCTTGGAACTGACAAGCAGATTTCAAATTCTCGTTTACTCTTTTGAATTCTATTTGCACACATCACCTTAGGAAAGGCATGAATCCATCTCCTTCCCACTCAGTTATGAGTTAAATAGCATGGTAGACACGACTCTCTAGCTTTGGGTTGCAGCCAGTCTAGAAGCAAGACAGCTCATAATTCAAAGAGAGAGGTGGAAATTTTAATGTGTTATATATACGCGGTGCATCCACGCGCCCGCACACACCCACACGTATATATATATATATATATATATATATATATATATATATATATGATAACATTATAGTTTAAGATATGCTATATTTATGTGTTCAATATCAGGAATAAAGTCTATGTAAATGTAAAAGTGGGCATTGAGTTCAACAACCAGTGGCGACAGTCGGTTTCGTGCTTAAGCACAATCTTCATGGCCTTGAGACTGCGAAAGAGATGTTCACCGTTAGATGTTGACCTCAATACTCTCTCTCTCTCTCTCTCACACACACACACACACACACACACACATATATATATATATATTAGTAGACCTAACGATTACAAAAAGTTTCGTGTACAAAACTCTGAAATTGAGGTCCCGAATGTCAATCAACTAAGTGAAAAATGTTATTTGTATTCATTCTATATCAACAGGGTGCGATGAATGAATTGATTTCTAAATTACGTAAAAATGAAAACAATACTAACATCTCATTTTAACAGATATATTTACCAAAATTACCCAAAAATATCTGGAAATATTAAAGAATAAATTTATTTAATAAAATCGCCATTGGCTTCAACCAAGTCCTCCAGACGCCAATTTAATATTTTACTTATTTTCTGCTCTTTGATTATTTTTTCAAACTTTAGTTCAAATTTTTGAAAATAACTGATGAATTTTGAAAATAACTGATGAAAATAAAGATAAATTACTGACTTATTTTGTTTTTCATATCCCCAAAAAGTTATGATTTCTTGAAAAATAACGTGGTATAATTGATATATAAAATAAACACGCACACGTACCAGCATATATGTACGAAGTAGTCGCTAATTAAATAAAGTCTTTAGTGCGTCTGTGCGCATGCGTAGATTAAGCCTCAACACTTGAGGATCAGAAAGACTTAATTATAAGCAATGTCAAAATAGCGCCAAAGGTCAACGAACGAGAAGCGGTTACCTTTTATTTTTTTACGAAATATAATCTGTGAACTCGATTGTCTGGGTTTAGAGATGTTTAAGAGATCGTGTTTGTGTAGCGTCAGCAACCCTTGCCTCGCTATTTCAGTAGAGTGGGTGGGGAAAATTTGGCAATAATGTCTTTTTGGTTGAGGAAAGTAGGGATGAAAAGAGTTGAGTGATAAGGATAATTTTTTGAAGGGCTTTGTCATTATGCGAGGAAAATTCAGCGAATTTGTTTGGACGGATGAGAAAGATCTAAAAGATAGGAATAATGAAGAAAATGTACAGAGAGATGAAGAGAGAGAGGGAGAGAGATAGAAAGAAAGAGAGAGAGAGAGAGAAAGAAAGAAAGAAAGAGAGAGAGAGAAAGAAAGAAAGAGATAGAGAGAGAGAGAGAGAAAGAAAGAAATAGAGAGAGAACGAGAAGGAGAGAGATAAAGAGAGAGAGGGAGAGAGATAGAAAGAAAGAAAGAGAGAGAGAGAAAGAAAGAAAGAAAGAAAGAGAGATAGAGAGAGAGAGAGAAAGAAAGAAATAGAGAGAGAAAGAGAAGGAGAGAGATGAAGAGAGAGAGGGACAGAGATAGAAAGAAAGAAAGAGAGAGAGAAAGAAAGAAAGAAAGAAAAGAGAGAGAGAAGAGAGAGAGATGAAGAGAGAGAGGGAGAGAGATAGAAAGAAAGAAAGAGAGAGAGAAAGAAAGAAAGAGATAGAGAGAGAGAGAGAGAAAGAAAGAAATAGAGAGAGAACGAGAAGGAGAGAGATAAAGAGAGAGAGGGAGAGAGATAGAAAGAAAGAAAGAGAGAGAGAGAAAGAAAGAAAGAAAGAAAGAGAGATAGAGAGAGAGAGAGAAAGAAAGAAATAGAGAGAGAAAGAGAAGGAGAGAGATAAAGAGAGAGATAAAGAGAGAGAGAGAATTTTGATTTTCATTAATGACCTTCTTGATGGCATCGGCTGTCAGCGGGTTATGTATGCTGATGACAAAATTTACTCCTGTCTCGATAGTAAGTTTGACCGGTACGATAAGGCCAAATTTGCGGCTGATGTAAAAACAGACCTACTGTCTGTTGTTAATTGGATCAATGAGTGACTTGTTGATGAGGTCAAATTGGCGGATGAGGTAAAAAAAAAGACCTAATGTCTGTTGTTGATTGGGGCAAGGAATGGCTTGTTAATTTTAACATGGTATTACGACACAACCATTTACTTCTGTCTCGATAGTAAGTCTGATCGGTTCGATAAGGTCAAATTGGTGGCTGATGTAAAAAAGAAAAAGATCTACTGTCTGTAGTTAATTGGGGCAAGAAATAGCTTGTTAATTTTAATTCCTCCAAAATTAAATTGCGCATTATTAATAATCTGAGAAACTTCTTTCTGCCTTTCATCAGCATGGTTGATTGTAACTGCCAGGAGATTAACTCGTTGTCTTTTCTCTGGCTAACATTATCGGCCGATATGAAGTGAAAAGACTATATTGAATCCATTGCTAGGTCAGCTGCTAAGAAAGTTGGTTCACTGTATCATATCTATAATTCGTCCATGCATAGAATATTGTTGCAACATATGATTTGGTGTTATTATTATTTACCTTGGACCCTTTGATACAATCCAAAGAAGAATCAGTAATGTTATTGATACTGATCGGACACCTTGGCTTCAGTCCCTTTCCCACAAGCGTAAGGTTATCTCTCTGTGTTTTTTTTAAAGATTTACTTTCATGGTAATTGATCGGATGAGCTCTTCGTTATAGTGCTAGACATTTTAAGCGCAGTACTAAATTGGCGACTAGGTCTTATCAATTTACAGTTTAGTTGACGAAATGTAAAGGTAAATTCTATGCTAACAGTTTTACTTTACGCACTTCTCCCTTGTGGAACTTCCCTCCGGTTCCACGCTTTATAGCCAACTTTATTCTTCAAAAATTTAAATGCAATGTCAATCGCTATCTCCTGTCTTCCTGATTACTCTTCTTTTGTTCTCAATCCTTAGTCATGTTTCTGTTTTCTTATTCTTTAACACCCAGTAACCTCTTGTGTCTCAGTATGTTTATCGTCTTACTTAGGGTGAACTCAATTAAAACAAAAAGTGCTGGAGTTTTAAAGAGATTTTCACTTTCGGAACCAGAAATCGGAGAGCCGAGTTCAGATTCCAGTTAAATTCGTTGCGTTCACATATGTGCAAGTGCACTTGTGAAAGGTATTAATCCGTCTCTTCTCCCTCTAGCTATGGGTTAAATAGCAGAGCAGATTGGGTCAAATCACTGGAACTAACCAGACTCCGTAAGAACACATGGCCCAGTGGATATAGATGTTGGTTAGTTCCAGTGACTTCACCTAAAGAGTTGTGAGTTCATTACCAGGCTACAGCAGGAGTGAACAAGTAACTTAGAGTCAGGTTAGGGAGAAATAACTCGTGACTACCAAAGAGGTTTCGTACGAAGAATGAGAATGATATACCCCAGTGATCGTAATAAAGGGTTCGGTTCGAAAATCCTAGCACCTGAAAAAGGCCGGAGCATACAACAGCTGAAACATCATACAAATGGCAACAAAGATGAGGACAACAGTCCGAATAATATAAATAATATACGACAGATTGGGTTTCATAGCCTTGGTTAGCAACTAGTCTACCGCAGAAAGTAATGGCAACCTATTGCGAGAAAATCTTCTACCCAGTCAGTCATATACCTTTCGAGACACGATCGCCTAAGCGCTTATCATGTATGGCATTTAACTGACTGACTGTGTAGGAATCATGATTAAGGCTTCTACTGGTCATAAAGTGGGGGATCGGTTTTCTATTGTTATAAATTAAAAACTGACCCCAAACTAATTAGTACGTAATAATATAATACATCTTTTCTCCCTCTAGCTATGAGTCAAATGACAGGACAGATTGGGTTCTATAGCTTTGGCTGGCAACCGGTCTACCGCAGAAAGCAATGGCAACCTACTGCGGGATAATCTTCTGCCCAGTCAGTCATGTCCCTTTCGAGACATGATCGCCCAAAGCGTGTATCACGTATGGCACTGACTGACTGAATCTGGAGTGAGGTCTACCATTTGCAACTGGTACGAAAATAATATTTCAAGATACAACTACAAATAATAGCAGATAAAATGATATCAACGTGGTTCCGCAAAGAACATTTTGAAGAGTGGAGCGAATCGGTTTTACAGAAGATAACAGAAGAACAAACATCGTACATGCAGAGATAAATGTGTCAATCACACAATAAGTGAATGCAACAAATTATCGTCGAATGAATGTAAAAAGACACGATTGGATAATCGCGTTTTACATCAGGCATTATGCAAATTATAGAATTTGACAGTGTAAGTCAATGGGTGATTCACAAAAGCAGTAACTACCCTAGCTGAAAATAATTCAAGTGTATGAAAGTTTGAAATTCAATCGAATAGCCTAGTTTAGGCCTGGAGATCGGATCTAATTGTTGGAATTTAAAAAAAAAAAAGGATCTGTTAGTTCGTGGATGTGCTGTTCTGGAAAATATCAGCGAGAAATTGAAATGGAGTGAGAAGATAAAATTGAAGAAATGGTTGGGTATGAAAAGAAGATGATGGTTATACCTATAATCATAGGTGCACTTGGAAGGATTAAAAAAAAAAACAGAGAAAGAACTGGTTATTAATATTATCCACGAACGTTAAAGTACCAAGTTGAGACCTGGCGTGTGAGAGACTTGTAGCGGACACGAGGTCCTTTTACGATATTTATATTTATAATTCGACTCGACGTAAGATTGATCAGACATGACGCAGGAAATAAGAAAGAACGAAGATACTAAGGTAACCGGGGGGAAAAAAAAACAATGTATTAACAAAGGGTTACAAAGATGATTGAATAAGCATGCAAATCGGAAAGAAGTTCTTTCTCTTGCAACGTTAAGAGAAGAGTAATAGTCACTAGAACCATGGTTCCCAACCCCTGGGTAAATTACCCCAGTGGGGTAATGAGCCCATATTTTGGGGGTAATGGATGTTTGGTATGGGAAGAGGCAATCAGCTTATAATTACACACTGTGTCCTTGCAATGAAGACCAAAAAACGTAGCAGACTCAACGTGGCAAACAACGCCCGAATAGCTCTTTCATTCACAAAGCCAAGAATAAATAAACTGGCACAGGCAATACAAGTTCAACACTCACATTAAGAATCACGGCTAGGTTACGGCTACTATACCTTTGATTATTATAGACTAGCAGTATAGTCCGGCGTTGCTCGGGTGCAATGAAAGCTTTAAAACTAATCCATGGTCCTTGTGTGAAGTTTGGTGAGACACACACACACACACACACACACACACACACACACACACACACACACACACACATCTTGACTTTTATATGTATATATTATCGATTTTCTGCACTATTGTAAAAACTGTAACCTTGAAACTTCTGAATATCATTTATGTCTTTGTCTATGAGTGTATGAAATTTGATTAAAATCGTACCACTCCTTCTGTAACCCGATTTTTTCGATTATCGATATTTACTTGGGGTACCTCGACACAAAACCTAACTAAGAACACTCGCAGACGCTTATAGTACAACTGTGTAAATTTTCAAGAAAATCGGTTCAGCCGTTTCGGAGTCTATAGGTAACGGGGACACACACAGACAGACAAAGTTCTATTTATAAATAAGTTTAGATTTAGATTGGTACTATTGTATTGAATAATTTCCATTAACTTTGTCTGCTTTTGATGTATAAAAATATAATTACTTCTTTTCCTATATTACGGGTATTTGTTCATTGGGGTAATGGATAATAGTGAAATTGTATTTTGGGGTAATCGCAGCAAAAAGGTTGGGAACCTATGCACTAGAAGAATATAAAATGTTCATTGAAGAAAATCAATGGAGGATGAAGTTGAAAGATAGAAATAATGTACATACTGTTCTTGAGTTGAAGTCAGCTTCCAATTGGAGTTTGTAATGTGTGTGTGTGTGTGTGTGTGTGTGTGTGTGTGTACATGCATGTATATGAGAAATAAAAATCGCGCCATTAATTTCTATCTGCAATTAGTGCGGGTGTGTATGTGTGAGTGAGGTAAAACTAAGAAACATGTCCCCGCGATAGCATGGCCGCTATCGCGGAGCAGCTGGGCCCTAACTCCCCAGTAACACGTGTGTGTCTGGCTTATATAGACGTACGGTAAGCGCGGAGAAACACTGGATGACCAGTTCGGGTTGACCAATCACTGCCTGCTAACATAGCGTGTCTTGCGGATGAAAACACGCATGTTGGTTAAAGCATAATAATATTTCACAAATATGCGTGGCAATGTGGATATGTGTGTGGGTGTGAATGTATAAAACCCCACATACTCTCTTGATTGGAGTGGGTGGAGTTTCTTTGAGTCTTGGTTGACAGACCACCTATTAAACGTATCACGATAACACACCCACACACACACACACACACACACACACACACACACGTTACGTTACAAATGTTCTCTTTCAATATATCTTGAATCAGTATAAAAGAGAAGGCTGAGAAAATTAACATGAAAATATCACTTCAGAGTTTTCATGTGCAGATGGGGACTACCTCCGAACTTTCGACGAGCAAACAAGAGAGATTGTGGAGAAGAAAATCTCATGTTGATGTGCAATCTGCAACAAGCGGAAAAAGCGACTTCTTCTATGTGCCCTACCCTTTCAGGGCGTAGGCGATCATGGCTTTCCACGTCTCCCTATCCCTGGTGGCTGTTAATGTTTTCTTTTGTTACTCCACGAAACCCCCGTTCCGTCATCCACCTGATCAGGCCCTTCAAATATTTTATCCGCTGCCTTCCTCTGTCTCTTTTTCCTTCTATCTGGCCTGTTAGTATCAAGTTCTCCAAGTCCTCCTTCCTCATTACATGTCCCAGGAACTTCAGCTGTCTCTTCCTGATGCTCCTTATTAGTTTTCTTTTCAATGCCATTCTTTCCAAAACCTCATCATTGCTCACATGTTCGGTCCATGATATCCGCAGCATCCTTCTGTAAAACGACATTTCAGCTGCTTCAAGTTTTTTCCTCATTTTCGATGATATTGTCCAGCATTCACTGTCGTATTGAAGAACTGACATCACATAGCAATCTAGCACTCTTTTCTTTGTTTTTAGGGAAATTTTCCTGTGTCTTAGTACTTTACTCAGCTTCTGGAACGCGTCCTTCGCCATGCTAAATCGCCTTCGGATCTCTGTCTCACTTTCCATCTGCTGTTAGAACACTTCCTAGGTATTTAAATTTTTGTACTTGCTTGATTCTAGTATCCCCCACCTGTATTTAGCATTTTGGGTTGTTCTGATGATTAATATCAACAAGTTGAAGAAACTTGCTGTCACTTGATCTAATGCGGAAGCCGCCAGATATTTTGGATGGTAGAAGGAGGTGCTACGTAACAGAAGCAAATGATGATGATGATGATAAGTAAAAAAATGAGGAAAGAAAAAAAAGCGTCATAATAATAATAATAATAATGGATGAACTAGAAGAAGAGGAAGAAAAAATGATCTAAGAAAAAAAGAAATGAAAATTGTTTTAAAGAAAATAAAAAGTAATAATAATAATGATAGTGATGATTATGGAAGAAATAAATGGTAAAATTGTAAAATGGAAATAATATCTCTATATATAAAAGGCAAGATGTTTGTCTGTCTGTCTGTCCTTTATAAAAATCCACAATTTTTATCCGATTTTCACCAAACTTGACACAAATATTTTTTAGGCTTCCGGTCAGGTCATGGGCTACCTACTTTTTCCGATTTTTCTCCGATATTGGAAATCGATACCCGATATCCGATCAGGTCTGATTTCAGCTCTTTTATTGTGGTTCTTGCTGCAGAATTTGCTCTAACTTGGTAAAATTATACTTTTTAGTCTCAAACACTAGTAGATCTTTTCAGACGACCCAGTTTCCCCGATATCGGAAATCGATACCCCCCGATATTCTATCGAATCTGATCAAAAACCGATATTCAGCCATCAATATAGCTCATTTTCTCCAATTTTACTCCCGATGGGTACGATAAGTTTTCATGGACTTACTTAGATTAGTTTGTCTTTGGATGACGTATATGACTCCGATATTGGAAATCGATACCCCGATATCCTATCAGGTCTGATCAAAATCAGGTTTTCAGCCCTTTTATTTTGGTTTTTGCTTCGCTTTTGCTATAAGTAGGTATAATTGTAGTTCTTAGTCTTAAAAACCTACGTTTTTCGTAAAAAAGTCCAAAGAGTCTGATCTCCAGGACCCTGAATTAGTTTTAAAGCTATCATTACACCCGAGCAACGCCGGGCTATACTGCTAGTAATAATAATATAAATAGAAGGAGGGGGGGTAAAAAGAAGAAAGGGAAGAAAAAAGAGTAGAAAAAAGAAAAAGAAAGAGAAGAAGGAGAAAGAGAAAAAAGAATAGTAGCAAATATGTTCGCCTGTCACCTAGTTCACACTTCTTCCCCATCTATTGAACAGGAATAGAAGTTTATCCCTGGTTTCCTGTTTAGGATTGTGTTTCTTGTTCCCTCTAAAACCTACTTTGACTCAATAGTTCTAACATCACCTAACTTATACTCTTTTCTTCTCTAAAGAAATATATAGGTTTGCCTACTGCCTGGTTTATACTTTTTCCTCAGCCTTTTGAACAGGAGTAGAGGTTTATCCTTTATTTGCTGTTTACGATTGTGTTTCTGGT
>JBBBDQ010028941.1:100000-145000 GCA_037127315.1 Ascarosepion bandense
ATATGTCGGATTAATAAATGAGTGATCATTTTCAATATATATTTCAAAATATAACTCTAGCATCTATGCATCGTTCATTCAGTAATGAATTAGATCACTCTCACTACTGGCGTATAAATACATGGTATATCACAGGCTAAAAGTCTGACTCCTTCTACCGAGCGCC
Organism: Ascarosepion bandense; assembly: GCA_037127315.1. Classification (NCBI taxonomy): domain Eukaryota; kingdom Metazoa; phylum Mollusca; class Cephalopoda; order Sepiida; family Sepiidae; genus Ascarosepion; species Ascarosepion bandense. The sequence goes on from JBBBDQ010028941.1 coordinate 100,167, forward strand.
CATAGCTCAGTAGTAGAATCGCCGACTGACGCCAATTCGGCCGGTTTTCAATCCTGGGTAAAAAGCAATCGGATGTCTAACCGTACTGATGAGCGAAACAGATCTGTCTGCGGATGACTATATATATATATATATATATATATATATATATATATATATATATATATATATATATCCAAATGAATAAGAAACGAAGAAAATAATTTTTTTCTTTTTTTTAATCTAATCACCCCGAGCAAGGCGGTAATGCCACTGATGCACAGGGGGCTATGTAAGAGTGAAAAGACTGGAAAAGACAAAAGCCGGAAACCACATTCTAAACAGGGAATAAGGGATGAGCCTCTTCACCTGTTCAATAGACGTGGGTGGAGTGTGAACCGGGCGATAGTTTAGTCTATCTACTCCAATTGAAAAAAAAATGAGAAGATTGGAAAAGAGAAAACCGGAAACCGCATCCTAAACAGGAAACAAGGGATGAGCTTCTTCACCTGTTCAATAGACGTGGGTGGAGTGTGTACCGGGCGATAGTTTAGTCTATCTACTCCAATTGAAAAAAAAAAAAATTCTTTCTTTTTCGTGCTGAGAACTTTTTAACATCTCTTGGTAACTTGGTACACAACAAGACTAGAAACGATGACAGCGCTAATATATGAGCAAAGTAATAAAAAAATAAATCAATGTATGTATGTCCGATGTTTGTTTGGATAACAAACGGAGAGACGCTTTATAAAAATACGTTTCCATTAAATTCGAGGAGAGGTGAGATGCCTTTCAGTAAGCGGTGGAATAATCAACAGATGTCGCTAACATGAACTTACCGGACAAATAGCTGTTTGGCGGAGACGCAGTGAAAACACACTATGTAGATTTGCAAGCGATACATTTATACAATTAAACGTTCAGCATTTCCAGTGTTGGAATAATCGTGTATTTTATTTTTATTTTTATAATCATATCACCCCGAGCAAGGCGGTAACGCCACTGATGTGCAGGGGGCTACGTAAGAGTGAAAATATTGGAAAAGAGAAAGCCGGAAACCACATCCTAAACAGGAAAGAAGGGATGAGCCTCTTCACCTGTTCAATAGACATGGGTGGAGTGTAAACCGGGCGATAGTTTAGTCTATCTACCCCAATTGAGAAACAAAAAAGAAAAAAAAAAGAAAAAAGAAAAGAGTGAAAAGATTGGAAAAGAGAAAGCCGGAAACCACATCCTAAACAGGAAACAAGGGATGAGCCTCTTCATGGAATAAACATTGTTTTTTTTTTCTAAAATTTATTTTTATTTTTATGGAAAAAGGTGGAGTCACTCGAATGAAAGATAACCGACAGCAAAAAATAAAATGTCTGTCAGTTTGTCAAATGCCATACTTGATATATGCTTGGGCGATCATCTCTCGAAAGAGATATGACTGACTAGGCAGATGATTTTCCCGCAGTAGGTTGCCATTATTTTTTACGGTAGGTTGGTTGGCAACCAAGGTTATAGAAGCCAATCTGTTCTGCCATTTAATCCATAGCAGGAGTGAAAAAAGATGGATACCTTTCTTAAGGGTATTTGTGCGTAATGAATGCAACAAATTCAACTGGAATTCGAACTTAGCTCTTCGATTTTTCGTTCCGAGCCGATATAATTTTTTAAATCATTCCTTGAAACTTTATCGAAAGTCCTGATGTGTATGTAAAAAAATCATCAGATAGTGGTTTGTCCAACAAAGGGGTTCAAATACTACCGAAAGGCACATTTTATTTATTGAGTCTGTTGAATAGACAGGTCAGTAGACAATTCACACTATTCATTAGAACAGGTCGTCTTTTCGAACATGGGTATCTAAAAAATAATTTGTAGTAATAGGGAATATATAGACATCCAAATAAAAAAGCGGTACTTAAAGTTTAAAATGCATCTTTAAAAATGAAAAATATTTCTTGAAGGTTTTATTTTGATTTTGATCCCAAGAAAACAAATTCACTTTAATATTTCCAATTAGCAAAATTCTTTGTTGTACTTCAAACCAAATTTAAATTGATCGAAATAATTTGTTCATTATCATTAAAATTGATAAAATCTTCCATATTGACAAATCTATCAACACATTTTCTTTATTAATATTTCTTCAAAAATAAAATATACATTTCTGAAATGTTATTTGAAAAAACAAAAAACAAAAAACAAACAAATATTATTTTTAATCTAAAATATCGCAGAAAAGTATTTTAGAATGGAAGTGAATGTTTTTATGAGGTTTATATTTGGTTAATTTGGTTTTTTCTGGAGTGAACGTAATACCATAAATTAGTATAGGAACTGTTATGATCTTTTTGCAGTAAAAAATACATTGATTTGGAACTTCTTGCCAAAATTAATTATTAGATTATAATGAAACTTTCAGGACTTATTTACAGATGAATGAATTTTTTGTAGCCCTTCATATTTATATTAGTTATAAGGATAAATCTTCGGAGAGTTTAAATCATCAATTTATTTTTGTTACCGAGAATTCTTAAATTCTTCTTGTTTGAAGGGGATGTAAAAATTGTTAACTTTTGAATTGATATGGGTGTGTGTATTAACGTGCCGATTTTCTAAATACGAACGCCATTATGGAGGTACATTATCAGAAAAAGTATGAGCAGTAACTATAGTAAATATAAAATTTATTATTAATTTTCTAACATTTCATCAAGAGACGTCTTGGTAAGTAAGACTATACAGCCAAAGTACTTAAAATTAAAAAAATATAAGAACGTTTTAAATTTTTATAATTACTGAGTAGTTAAAACATATATTCACTAATGAATTAGAGCACTCTGGCTATTAAGCGTGTATAATGATAATATACATGCTAAAAAGTCTGACTTCTTCTACCGTATGCCCATGGCCCAGAGGTAGAATCGCCGACTGACGCCACTTCGGTCGGGTTTCAATCCTGGGTTAAAAGCAATCGGAGTCTAACCATACTGATGAACTGTGATACAGCGAAACATATCTGTCTGCGGATGACTATATATATATGTGTGTGTGTGCATATATATATATATATATATATATATATATATATATGCCTAATATATATATATATGTGTGCGTATATATATATATATATATATATATATATATATATATATGACTAATATATATATATTAGTCATCTACATACAAGCCTGTTTCGCTGTATCATGCCTCATCAGTGTGGCTAGACACATCCACTGAGAGCGTGTGTTTATGGTGTAGATTTATCTAACTGCCCGTTACATAAATTTTCTTGCACGACGTGGATCGCTTTCAACACATTCTAGGATAAGTTTGTCTGTTAAGCTGCATAAAGGCTGTACAACGGGTTATCGAGACATTCTTTCATGAGATATCTCGTATTAATAGATGGAGTATGTTTTTCTTCCAGAATATCTTAAGAGGAGGCAACACGGAATTATCTGATTGATTTGATTTGGGATTTAATGAAATTTGTCATGTTGAAAAATTATCGGACAGACAAGGCAGTAAAAACAGATTAAAGACTGAATGAATGATGGCATACGCTGTATAGAGAAATCTTAGAGAAAAAGAGGAAGAGGAAGAAGAAGGGAGCAGAAAAGGGTGAGAGGAAGAAGAATAAAGGAAAAAGAAGAAGAGGAGGAGGGTGGGAAGAAGAGGAAAAAAGAAGTACGAGAACGAAGAAAAAGAGGAAAAAGAGCGAGGGAAAGAAGAAGAGAAAGGGAAATAATAAATAGAAGGGAAGATGGAGGGGGAGGGGAGGAGGAGGAGGAGGAGGATGACAAGAAGAATAAAAGCAAGAGAAATAGTAATAAAGGGAAGAAGAAGAAGAAGAAGAAGAAGAAGAAGAAGAAGAAGAAGAAGAAGAAAAGTGCAAGTGAAAGAAAAGGACGAGAACAAAAGAAGTATGAAAGGAGGAGTAAGAGAAAAGGAAAGAAAAAGAATAAGAAAAAGATTTGAAAGAAAGAGAAACGAATGAAAAGAAAAGGTGGAAGAAGAAGAAGAAAGAAGGGAGAAAATAACGTGGGGGAAAAGGAAAAGAAGAGTATGAAGAAGAATACTAAAAGTTAAAGGATTACGGAAGGAAGAAAGAAAAAAAGGGAATAAGTGAAAGAAGAGGAGTGGGAATAAAGGGGAGGCAAAGATAGATAATGACAGGGAAAATTAAATAAGACAGAAAAGTGTTAAGAAGAAGAAGAAGAAGAAGAAGAAGAAGAAGAAGAAGAACGACCAGAAGAAAGTCAGAGAATTAAAAAAAATAAAAAAGTGAGAAGAAATATCAGTAGAAGAGACGTAGAAGAAGAATTTTAATGTCAGAAAAGGAGCAAAGTTTGATCAGCAAAAGAAGAGAAAGAAAAAAAGAAATTCAAGTGAAAAAGAATGAGAAAATTAACATAAACAATAAAAAAAAGATAAAAAAATGAAGTAAAAAACGCTTATTGTGGAGTTCAGTAATGAAAACTATCGTGTGGCATTGACCTATTCCGATCTCATTAAGACTTGCATTGTTTCAAATTTGTATAAACATGAAACACTTCAATGCAAAAAAAAAAAAAAAAAAAAGAGAGAAAAAAAGAAAAAGTAACGTAAAATGCTCCCAGAATTGGTCGTCGACGATGTTTACCACTTTAAATTCTGCAGAGTTCTTCAGTTGTCACTTGTCAATTCTAAAAAAAAAAAAAAAATATGACCTCTTTTTTGACACATACACTAAACTCCATCTGTCAAGGCTGACAATAAAAACGGCAGCCGTATGTTTATCACTTGTTGAGGCAGATTATATTATCAAGGGAGAGAACTTATACTTTTCTCTGTGAGCTATCGTGACCGAGACAAAATCATTGCCAGAGATGACAGTCTGTGGGAGAGAGCGCTTGATGAGCAAAAGAAGAAATCTATTAAGAAAAGCGGTTGAAAAATAAGTCAGTCAGTTAAGTGCCATACGTGAAACACGCTTGGGCGATCATGTCTCGAAAGAGACATGACTGACTGGGCAGAAGATTATCCCGCAGTAGGTTGCCATTGCTTTCTGCGGTGGATTGGTTGTCAGCCAAGGCTATAGAACCCAATCTGTCCTGTTATTTAACCCATAACTGGAAGGAAGAGACGGATTAATACCTTTCCCAAAGGTCTTTGCGCGTAAGTGAATGCAATGAATTCAACTGGAATTTGAACTCGGGTCCCTGGTTTCTAGTTCCACTGTACCACAACGCACATCCGAAAAATAAGTAACGAGAGAAAAAAGAACAATTATATTCGAAAAAGGGAAACGGAAAAAAGGATGATAAAACAAAAAAGAAAGAAGAGGGAAAAAGAAAGAGGAGGAAGATGAGGGAAGTAAAAACGATAAGAAAAAGAAAATGAGAAGGAGCGGGAGAAATTAAGGTGATAGGGAAGGAGAAGTTGCAAATTAATATGGAAAAGGAAACAAAAAGAAAGAAGAGGAGGAGGAGGAGGGGGAGGAGAGAGAAAGAGAGAGGAAGCGCGAATGTCTTTTGTAAAGTTCTTTAATTTCTCTCTCTCTCTCTCTCTTTCCCTCAATACGCAGTTACAGTCACATATTGAAGCACATATTAAACAATGTCAAAAACGAAACGAAAAAGAAAAAAAAGACGGAAAAGGGAATATAAGAAGAAGAAAAGAATAAGAAATTAAGTAGTAGGAGGAGGAAGATGATAGGGAAGGAGAAGTCGCAAATTTACATGGAAAAGGAAGAGGAAGAGGAGAATGGTAGGAAGACGAAGACATTTTGCAAATTTCTTCAGATCTTACTCTCTCTCTCTCTCACACAATCATACAAACCAAATTACAGTCATATATTAATGCACACATTGGTCTCTGTATGATTGCCACTGTCTTAGGTAAGTAATGTCAATTGAAAAATATAATTCTTTGTGCTATAAACAAGACCTTGACCAAAATGACTGGTGGTGGGACGGGTCATTTAATTTACAAAATGGCATTACGGACTTGTGTCTGCACCAAGCTCTAAATCTGTCCTACATAGGAAAGCGATGAAGGACATGAAACTTGTTTTCTAAGAACAACTTTGGCGAAAAATATGTTATGTCAACTTCATATGGCATAGCGAACTTTTGAATACAAAAATAAAAGCCCAAGTCATGTTCGATGCTAATTCCTTATTCGGAATTTCCACAAACGACAAGACTAAGTTGGCTAATAATATATCTGATATTCACAGAACGGATAGAGGGAAAGAGATACAGGGGGAAAGCAGAGAGACATTTTCGATAGTCCTGAGCAAATGGATGGCCGAATGGGGTTTGGGAGAGATACCAAGAGGAAAAATATTAAGAGCGAGTCAAATCAAAGTCAATTATCGCCTACGTCCTGAAGGGACACCGGTACATGATTGGTTGTTGGTTATTTTTGTTTTATGGCGTATCATCCTCGGCGGGTCATTTATTGCCAACTAAATTTTATTTATTGCTGGTAATACCTTTTTTCTTTCAACAATTTATTGTTGTTTTTATATAAGTTTTGTGTCTAGTAATACTTTTTTTTTCTTTTCGAGTATCAAGATTCATTGGGATTTGTTTTTAAGGGCAGGGTCCCCAAGTCCTACCCTGTTATTTAACCCATAACTGAAGGGAAGGGACGGATTAATACCTTCCCCAAGGGTACCAGTGCTTAAGTGAATGCAGTGTATTCAACTGGAATTCGAACTAGGCTCACCGATTTCTCTTTCCGAGCCGATATCCACTGCACCACAACGCACATCCGTCACTAAACGCTTACAGCACCTGGCATTCCCAAGCGGTCACCCATCTAAGCACTGACCAGGCTCAACGTTGCTTAACTTCGGTGATCGAGCGAGAACAGGTGTATTCAACGTGATAGGCCGTAAGCCACCGGCACATGAAGAATAATAATAAAAAGAAAATTTTTCTAGATTGATTATTCTCACGGTTTTCCTTTTAAACCTGGGATCTTGTATATTTAGGTGTTCCTCATCAAGATGCCCGGAATCAGACAGCACCTTTCACAGAATATTTGCAGTGCTAAGCAATGCAGATTCCTGAAGCTATGGGATACTAGGCTTTATTCCAATTTTCTCAACGTAGGATTTTAAGTTTGGCGATGTGCGATGTGGTGCAGGGGATATCGACTCGAAACGGGGAGTCGGTAGAGCCGAGTTCGAATTCCAGTTAAATTCCTTGAATTACACTTACGCGCAAATACCGTTGGGAAAGGTATTAATCCGTCTCTTCCCTTCAGTTATGGGTTAAATAACAGGACAGACTTGGTTCTCCCTATTCCTGCTAGCTCTTAGTACGCTACCCAAACCCCACTCTGCCATCCACCTGCTCAGACCCTTCAAATATGTCATCGGCTGCTTTCCTCTGTCTCTCTTTCCCTCTATCTGACCTGTGAGTATCAAATTCCCTCACCCGCCATTATTCAGCTTGAATTGCATCAACAGATTATTACTTTTTCCGTTTTGCAAAACGCTTTGTTCGGGGGCAAAGCTTTTCAAATGAAAACCGGATTCAAGAGTTCGTCGAAAACTTTTCATATCAAAGCCCACGAAATTTTATTTTTATTGAAGTACTACTTGACAGATGATAACAGGTCATTGTAGATATGGCAAACATATAATTTAATAAAATATAATTGTACTTTATTTTTCAAGTCTGAAGTGGATAAGTAAAACGGGAAATTATGACCTAAAAAATAACGAGGAAAATTATATTAACTATGATGCTATGATTCAAGACAGAAGTTACGATTCCTCTGTAAATACTTCCGTCAATTTTATGGTTATTGTGATATTATTCTGAGAAGTAGTATAATACAACACACACACACATTTTATATATGTACATATATTGGTCATAAATCCGAGAAAAAAAACGGCTTGGTAGTAACTCCCAAAGGATCTTATTAATATTAGATATTAACATTGATCCAGCCAGAGGGCTTAATGTAATTAAATTTATTTATTTACAGATCCAATGAAAATTTGAATATATATATTGGATTATTCGGAATGTTTGTGACAAAAAGTATTCACTTACTCGGGCCCAAATAAATAAAAAATGTGTCAAATTTTTCTCTGTTTACATTGTCCTAATGCATCGTTCATAAATGCTACTAGATGGAGCTAAAACAAGAACCATATCAATATAGTTTTCAAAAGCGTCTCCGCGGCCTTGTGGATGATGGATTATCTTAAACTCTACAAGATCTTTCTCATAGACGAAGCATCGGAAGACATTTGCTACTCTATAATTTCCATTAAAAATTTTTTGACAAGCTAAATTCTTTAGTTGCACCAGTTCAAACCTTCACAGTTAAAAGCACCATACCATGTCCAGTTGGACGAACCATCCCTATTGCCTTCGTATTCCATTATTAACGAGGAAGTTCCATTTGGATAGCTTCTTTCCAAGAACAAATTTCTCAGGATGCTTCCTCTATCACGACAATCTTAACCTCTTCAAGTCGAGTGTTAACAATTATCTTTTCTACAGAAAAGGAAGAAATGGCGAAGTAACACTTGCTCGACTACACATAGGTCACACATAACTCACCCAGTCTTACGATTCACCAGCATGTACAACATGTCAAGATGCACTTATGGTGAAGCACTTTATCTGAATACACTCACTTAGATTCTATAAGACATAAATACCACAAGGTAAATATATGAAAATACTGAAACCATGAACACAATGGACTACCTAAAAGAAATAGGTTTAGCAAAACCATCTACAATAGATATCTACATGCTATCTATCTATATATATATATATATATAAAAGACAATCTGTGAGTCTTTGTGTGACTGTAACTACATTTTTTAAGCTACGCCATTCAAACTTTCTAGGGACACATATCTACAGGGAAGCCAGGTCGACACAAACTTTTTGAGTTCAGCAATTTTCTCTTTCGCACTTTTTGGTCAATGGGGCCGATTGTTTATATTTGCTCCGTAAAACATCTAAGATCTAAGATGGTTGCTGAATTACGTCACAGAAATCAAATCACGCGTGTCAAACGCGACTAAAATATTTTTTTATTAAAAAAAAAAATTGAGCCTTTATATTTAATTTTTATTCCGATGTTTTAAAAATTCCTTTGGTCAACAAAAATGTGAATATTTTCCCCCGTAATTTTGAAAGAAAAGAAATATTTTTTTTTTTAAAAAAGTGTTTTTTCAAACAAAAACAAAATATGTAAAATAAAAATGGCATCTTCTCCTACTACTAAAATATTCTGAGTTGCACGGGCAACGCCGGGTTATGATGCTAGTAGATATATAATGCATACTTTTATCTTGAAAGTTTAAAAATATGAATAAAATACCTGTAGTTCAAGGCATAAAGTTGCGAACAAGATTTTTCGATTTCAGCATTAAATAACCCATATGCCGTTAAACAAAAAGAGCCAACATACCAACTTTCTTATATACGTGTGAGCTCGTGCCTTCAAAAAATGACGGCAAAATATCTATATAAATATGTCGTCCAAAATACAGTAACATATATATTGGTCTACCTACTATTGACTATCTTACATTAAGACATAAGAAAAAAACAAAACAAAAAACAAAACAAAACAAAATAATCCACCCTCTTAGCGTAACAAGAGGGATATATATATATATATGCATATAAGATGAACGATCTTGCCGCGTGTTTGCTCTTTAACAATGCCTTATTTTTATTTTTGCAATAATTATGCCGTCGAATCTATACACCATATTATAATAAAGACCGTTGTGTTTATATATATATATATATATATATATATATATATATATATATATATATAAACACAACGGTCTTTATTATAATAGAGTGTATATCTATATATATATATATTTGTTTTCATTGATTGATGACATAATTATTGCAAAAAATAAAATAATAAGACATTGTTAAAGAGCAAACACGCAGCAAGATCTTTCATAACTGGTAGTAAATAGAATGCACTAACCGAAGCTACCTCACTATTGTCTAAGTAATGAACTGAGTCGATGATGCCTCGATATTGTTTCTCTCTCTCTATAAGCTTGAGAGAAGGGATATATATATATATATATATATATATATATATATATATATATATACACAAGGGCCTTTTTTATAATAGGGAGCATCCTCAACCTGCACTACTTACATTCATACAACACTCTCATTCAATAACTCTCTAATTTGAGTTGCTATTGACATGTAGAAAATGGAGTGGCTAAATAGATTGGTCGAATTTCTGGTCTCGCAGCATTACACTTAAAATGAATTACAAGCCAGGTGCAATCGAATGCGAACTCCAGCGAACAATCGGTTTGATGCGCCATATACCGAAATCCATTGTTCGAATCCTGATGAATAAATATTAGATTAATATTAAAACTAACCCAACAAAAACTCTATGTAAATTTAATCTACAGTTATGTATTTCACATGTAAATTCAATATTATATATATATATATATATATATCGGCATGAAATTTTCGGATAATCCAATATGAAAATACGTTAGAAAAACTTACCAGCAATACATTATTAGAAAAAAAGTGACCAGCTATACATTAAACAAAAAAAATTATAACCCAGCACCAAAGCTCCCAAAAAACAAATTTTTAATATTAGATGACCCATAAGGTGGGGTACAGTGGATATCGGTTCGGAACAAAAAATCGGGAAGCCGAGTTCGAATTCCAGTTGAAATCATTGCATTCACTTATGTGCAAATAACCTTAGCAAAGGTATTAATCTGTCCTTTCTCCCTCCAGTTATGGGTTAAATAGAAGGAAATATTGGTTTCTGTTGCCTTGGTTGGCAACCAGTTTACGACAGAAAGTAATGGCAACCTGCTGCGGGAAAATATTCTGCCCAGTCATGTCTCATTAGAGACATGATCGCCCAAGGGTGTATCACGTCTGAAGGAGATGATATGCCATTAAACAAACAACCCAAAACCAAAACAAACAATGCAGTGAAATCGACTGAAGTTGATGCAAAAAGAAATGAAAACAAGCCAGATCCAAAGAACGATTACATTAATTTGAAATCTAATTTGAAATCTAATTTGAAATCTAATCTAATGTAATATTTTAAAACTTTCTGCAATTTTGCGAAAAATATATTGGGTGCCAAATGTAATCTGAGTCTTAATTTTGATAGCATGAAATTGCATTAAATAAAAACAATACATTTACTAAGTTATTTAGTTAATTGAAAATATAATTTAATTATTGTTTACAGTATGAAATTGTGTAGTGAATATTATATTACGTTGAAGTATGCTTGTAAATGTAGATTTATGATAAAGTTTTCATTTTTTTTTTTGAAAAGCTTTAAAAGGAAGTGCCGCTTAGAAAAACCAACACACACACACACACACACACACACATCTATATTAATCAGTTCATCTCAAGCAAGGGATTAATGCCACTAAGATGCAAGGGGCTACTGGGAGTCAAAGTGAACGGAAAGGCTTTAAAAAGAACTGGAAATCTAATTCTAAACAGGAAATAAATGATAAACCTCTAATCATATTCAAAAGATGAGAGAGAGAGAGAGAGAGAGAGAGAGAGAGAGAGAGAGAGAATAAATCCAGGAAAAGATTTCTTATATAACCCCAATGGATCCTAGTAATATTAGATTAATATTAAAACTGATCCAACAAAAAAATCGATGTAAATTTAATTTACAGAGCAGATATGTATTTCACATGTAAATTCAATATTTTACATATATATATATATATATATATATATATATATATATGCAGAAACACACACACACATCTATATATATGCAGAAACACACACACACATCTATATATATGCAGAAACACACACACACACACACACATATATATGCAGAAACACACACACATATATATATGCAGAAACACATACACATCTATATATATGTAGAAACACACCCAAACACATCTATATATATGCAGAAAAACACACGCACATCTATATATATGGAGAAACACACACACATTTATATATATGCAGAAACACACATATATATATATAGATATACATGCAGAAACACACACACATATATATATATACATGCAGAAATACACACATCTATATATATGCAGAAACATACACACACACACATATATATATATGCAGAAACACACACACACACAAATATATGCAGAAACACACACAGACACACACACACACACACACATATATATATATATATATATACATGCAGAAACACACACACACACACACATATATATATGCAGAAACACACACACATATACATACATGCAGAAACACACACACGTATATATATATATATTTTTAATCGTATCACTCCGAGCAAGGCGGTAACGCCACTGATGTGCAGGGGGCTACGTAATAGTGAAAAGATTGGAAAAGAGAAAGCCGAAAAACACATCCTAAACAGGGAACAAGGGATGAGCCTCATAACCTGTTCAATAGACGTGGGTGGTGTGTGAACCGGGCGATAGATAGCTCTATCTACTCCAATTGAAAAAAAAAAAACAAAGTGAGAAGATTTGAAAAGAGAAAGCCCGAAACCACATCCTAAACAGGGAACAAGGGATGAGCCTCTTAACCTGTTCAATAGACGTGGGTGTGAACCGGGCGATAGATAGATCTATCTACTCCAATTAGATAGATCTATCTACTCCAATTAAAGATAGATCTCTATGCAGAAATACACACACACACATATATATGCAGAAACACACACATATATATACATGTAGAAATATACACACATATATATATATATACATGCAGAAATAGAAACATACCCATATATATGCAGAAACACACACACATCTATATATATATAGAAACACACACACACACACATATATATATATGCAGAAACACACACACACACATATATACATATATATGCACAAACACACACACACACATATATATATATGCAGAAGCACACACACACACACACACACATATATATATGCAGAAACACACACACACATATATATATATATGCAGAAACACACACACACACACACACATATATATATATTCAGAAGCATATATATTTCGACATATATACATACATTTCTACATATATACATGTATAAATAGGTATACATACATATGTACGCGCACACATGCATCCATGTACACACTGTGACTTCATTTCAAGCAATACCATCACTTGATTTGTCCTCAAATATAAGCAGCACAGGAATGGCTTTCAGGTCTTGCTAGGGTCTTGCATTCTCTTGCACAAATGTTCCTTTTGCAGTAGTTACTACATAAATGACGTCTAACTAATGAATGATTTCTTTCTATATGGCGTGTTTGGCAACTTTGAGAGCGGCCGTGCCTAGACAGACGCGACCACGTTCATTACGCGTCTGATCAAACGCTGTAGTAAAATTTTCAGGAAAATTAATATCAACATCCTTACAAATATTTCTCTTGAATTTTTTCATGCTCAACACGATTCTATTCAAAGTCTCTCTTACTACTGTGCACTGCTTCAGAAAGAGTCATAATAGCTACTGGACTTGAGAAACGTATATTCACGAAAAATTGTTTTAAAAGAGAGATTGTATTAACCGACAGTAGTACTGGCTGCTCGGCAAATGAATGCCAAATGTTTTCTTATAAAGAAACAGCTAATATTACCCTTACTATTTTGCGCAACTTTTTTTTCCTAATATATTTTTATATTAATGAATTCATTAGATTATCAAGAAACACAACACTTAAAATTCAACTTGTTTAAAAAGACGAAGGCGTAGAACAAAATACTTGAACATTATTAATTTACAACAAACGAATAATAGTTTTAACGGAAATTTTCTTTCGATGTATATATGCCATCATGACTAAAGGAGCTAAAATAAAATCATTTATATCCCGATGAAAAGGGAGAGGTTCTAAATCTTGTTGAAAATCAAACTTCTTTTCTTCAGGGAGGGTGTGCAGCTAGTGTAATGGATAATGGCTCGGAATGTGAAATCGGAGAACCGAGTTCGAATTCCAGTCAGATTTGTTGCATTCACTTATGCGTAAATACACTTAGGAAAGATATAAATCTATCTGTTCCTCCAACAATGGATTAAAAATTTGAACCTAGAAAGATCGTTGTTACTGACAAGAAATGTTATTGCAATATTCACTCGCAGAAAAGATTTATTCTAACAAAAATATGTTACAGCTTTAAATAAATCACGAACGGGTTGATAAACCGTAAAAGAATAATCAAACAAAAACAACTTTTTCCTCAGACACTCAGGAAAACCTCTGTCACACTTGACCCTTGAAAAATTTGATGTATACATTTTGAGAACGCCAAACGCACTCACTCATAAATTTGGTTTATATATTTTGGGGACACCAGGTACAGGAACACGCACACACAATTTTTGGGACACACACACACACACACACACACACACACACATTTTATGTATACATTTTTGGGAACACAAAGTACATACGCACTCAAACTCGTGCGTATGCCAATGTAAGAATATATGTACGTGTTATATATATATATATATATATATATATATATATATATATATATATATATATAAAATACGTATATTTTGGCAGCATCTTTTCTTTTAAACAAGTCGTGTTAAACGATAGAGACAACATAGTCTTATATATTTTCTTTTGAATTCTTTCATATTTTCTGATTAGGCTTTTTATTTCCGAATTATATTTGTATAAAAATTGTCCAAAATATCTTCACGTGTGCATGTTGTTTACATTATTACTGCCTTTGAATTAAAAAAAAAAATTCATAACGTTTATTTATTTTCTTTTAAAATGTTGTAACACTTTTCCTGCTACAAGGCAATATTTGATTTTTAAACTGTAATATAGTCCCTGATGATGAACGATGATGTTCGTAAGTACTAGGACAACCTTTGTGCAATTTTTATACAAATATAATTCGGAAATAAAAATCCTAATCAGAAAATATGAAAAAATTCCAAAAATAAAAAAAAAATAAAAAAAATATAAGACTTTATTTTCTTTATCGTTTAACACAATTTGTTAAAAATTTACAGATAAGGATAGGTGACACTGTCTTTTAGTCTCCCATCTCCCGATTTTCTCTGATCAAAAAGTTAGAAATATTTTTTTTTTCAACTTGCTGGCAGTTCGGCTTGGATTCATGACTTGAATAAGTATGCCATATTTTTTGTTTTTTTTGTTTTGTTTTCTTCTCCGTTTTTGCCCAATATTTTTGCTTAATTTCAAAACTTTTCATGTCTAACTGTAGGATTGATTTTATTTTTAGAAAACTTTTTGACTGGACTTTAATTAAGTTAAAACTTAATAAGTCACTTTTTTTTTCCCCCCAATCTTCTTTCACTTTTTTTCTTTTCTCCATTATTTTTTGTTCTCAATTGGAGTAGATAGACTAAACTATCGCCCGGTTCACACTCCACCCACGTCTTTTGAACAGGTAAAGAGGCTCATCCCTTGTTTCCTGCTTAGGATGTGGTTCCCAGCTTTCTCTTTTCCAATCATTTTACTCTTAAGTAACCCCATGCACATCAGTGGCGTCACCGCCTTGCTTGGGGCGATATGATTAAAAATAAAAAGTATATACACTCCCTGACTCGACCCTACGCAGATATGTACACAAGTAGACATAAAAAATGAAAACAGACGGCGTTATCTAAAAAAAGAAAATCCAAAGACTACTCATAACGTGATGAGCGTCATATAATGAAAACAGAATGGACACAAAAAATATGAAAAGCTGGATTTTGGTAATAATTTTTTGTTTTTTGACGCGTTTTTCAAAAGAATAATTCCCTAACGCCAGGAATGATTTGAGTTACGGGGCAAGTAACATAATGAGAAGACAGCCGACTGCGTTCTCTATTGGTAAAGCCACAGGAGTCAAGACAAGGCCGCCGCCACCACACCGTTCGAATTCCTCCAACTCAGCTCTTCTTAAGCAATGGCGTCTGCGGACTAAATTCGTAAGTACATTGTGCTACTTTAAATAATTATATTTATTATCTATCAAATAAATGTTAGGTCCTGTCTGTCATGAAAAATTTTCGGTTATTTTATTTTTTAATGGAACTAAAATTTTCTTGGGATTATCTGTGGTTGTTTATTTCTTTCTTAATAGTGTGACATTTTAACATCCTGAATTGAAATGACGAAATGTCGATGATAGTCATCATTCGACCGTTGAAATTTCACAGAAATTTTTGTCAAAGAAATAACTTGGTTATGGTACAAAATAACTTTGGATATGATCTGTTCATATTTTTTTTATTAATAGTTAAGTTAACTAATGTAAGTCAAGAGCTACTCTAGGTAAAAGGTTACTGAATGAAGCATATTTTTTTTTAATCATCTCACCCCAAGCAAGGCATTCCACTGCCACTATTGCGCATGGGGCTACATAGGGGAAGGTAAAGAGAAGGAGTGGTTAGACATAGGGAATGTCAGGAGGAAGGTGACAGATGAGTAAGGATACCGAGGATGAGGGTTGGGCAGATGGGAAGAGTGTTTGATAGAATGGGAGCAGGTTAGTGGGTTAGGAGGTGTCTATTGACCTTACATTTAAACTCCTGGAGATTGTAGCCGTCGGGGAAGCAATCGTGTGGAAGAGAATTCCACAGTCGGGAAGTGCGAGGAAAGAAACTGTTGGAGTAGAAGTTACGGTTGCATTTTATCGGTAAAATATATATATGATATTAATATAAGTGAAAGAAGTAGGAAGAGAGAATTATGCGAATATGGAGGATAGGTAACGATTGAAGTTGTTAAGATATTAGCATTCGAGAAAGCATCCACACAGGAGTCTGTTTCTCAAAGCAGCTGCTTTCTGGTAAAAAACTGTTTGAATGGAAACAAATACAGGTTGGGGAATGAGGTTAATGTAAATGTCCGAGTTTGTGGAACTAATAAACAAAGATCATCTAAACATTTGCTATGGAAATAGTGACAGAGTAGCGACAGGTTTGCAACATTGCATTTGTAGGGAAAGAGGCTACAGTCGAAAAAATATCCCCCACAAGATCGTGTAAACGACTTTGGACTCTATCAAGGCAGGAAAGTTAACCTAATATTGCTAACAAGATGGTATTACTTTCAGAATTATTTTAATTTTCTCTGAACTAAAATAATGTACAGACTCCACACTGGCCAAGAAATGAGGGACCAATTTGTAACTTAGTTGTTACCAAAATTGGATACCCACTTCTTGTCTATATATATTCTTGTTTCCTAATCTAAAGGACGTGCGAGGAGTGTAGTGGATTTTCCAGTCGGGTTCTTTCACTGATGTGCAAGTCCGCTTGGGAATGGTATGAATCATTGTCCTCACTATAGCTATGGGTCAAATAGTAAAACTTTTATCGGAGAAAAATCATTGTTATACTTAAGAAAATATTAATGAAGTTTTTTCTACAAAATAACAAAAATGTTCCATTCAAAATATGTTTCGGTTTTAAATAAACCATAAAGGGTTGATAAGACGTAAAAACATATTCAAAATTTAATTCTTCTAATAATTTAAACAATATAAGGTACGCAGATGATACAGTGCTGATAGCAGACACAGAAAGAAAACTACAGTACCTTCTACAGAAGGTAGCTGAAGAGAGTAACAAGAAAGGACTACAAATAAACTGCAAGAAAAACGAATGCATGGTCATCAGCAAAATGGGCAGCCCAAAATGCCAATTACAGATGAGGAATTCTAAAATCAAGCAGGTACAAAAATTTAAATACCTAGGAAGTGTTCTAACACAAGATAGAAAGTGCGACACTGAAATCCGAAGGCGAATTGGCATGGCGAAACAAGCATTCCAGAAGTTGAATAAGATATTAAGAGACAGGACAATTTCACTGGAAACAAAGAGAAGAGTACTGGATTGCTATGTGATATCGATTCATCAATATGGCAGTGAATAGTGGACAATATCTTCGAAGATTAAAGAAAAAATTGAAGCAGCTGAAATGTGGTTCTACAGAAGGATGCTGCGGATATCATGGACTGAGCATGTGAGCAATGACGAGGTTTTGGAAAGGATGGAGACGAAAAGAAAATTAATACTTCAGCATCAGGAACAGACAACTAAGGTTCCTGGAATATGCAATGAGGGAGGAGGGCTTGGAGAACCTGTTACTAACAGGCCAGATAGAAGGAAAAACAGACAGAGGAAAGCAGCGGATAACATATTTGAAGGACCTGATCAGGTGGATGGCGGAACGAGGGTTGCATGGTGCAACAGGAGAAAGCGTGCTAAGAGCCAACAGGGACAGGGAGATGATGAAAGCCATGATCGCCTACATCCTGAAAGGACATGGCACACAAAAGAAGAATAATAATATTGATTTCAAACAAAGGTTATCACATATGGGCTCCTTTTGAAAGACGAGCGCTACTAAATTTTGAGTTTTACTGCTTGCAACTTTTTGGGGCTACATTTTTTAATCTTTTCACCCGAAGCAAGGCTATAATTTGATTAAGACGCAAGATGTTACCGCTAGTGAAAGAGTATGTGAAGGCTTTAGTCAGTCAGTCAGTCAAGTTGCCATACGTGATACACGCTTGTCTCGAAAGAGACATGACTGACTGGGCAGAAGGTTATCCCGCAGTAGGTTGCCATTGCTTTCTGCGGTAGACTGGTTGCCGACCAAGGCTATAGAACCCAATCTGTCCTGTTATTTGACTCATAACTAGAGGGGGAAGAGGTGTAATATTATTAAGTAGTAATTAGTGGGGGATCAGTTTATTACTTCATAACAATATAAAACCGATCCTCCACTTTATGCCCAGTAGAAGCCTTAATCATGTTTTCGACTATTATATTCAGTCAGTCAGTTAAGTGCCATACGTGATACACGCTTGGGCGATCATGCCTCGAAAGAGACATGACTGACTGGGCAGAAGGTTATCCCGCAGTAGGTTGCCATTGCTTTCTGCGGTAGACTGGTAGCCGACCAAGGCTATAGAACCCAGTCTGTCCTGCTATTTAACCCATAACTGGAAGGAAGAGACGGATTAATACATTTCCCAAGGGTATTTGCGCGTAAGTGAATGCAAGGAATTCAACTGGAATTTGAACTCGGCTTCCCGGTTTCTCGTTCCGAGTCGATATCCACTGTACCACAACGACCTCTACTCTTGTTGTTGTTGTTGTTGTTGTTGTTGTTGTTGTCGTCGTCGTCGTCGTCGTCGTTGTTGTCGTCGTCGTCGTCGTCGTCAACAACAACAACAACAAAAAAAACAAAAACAAAAAACAAACAAACAAACAAACAAAAACGGAGAAGAGTATGAAGCAAGTGGGCTTTCAAATAGAGTCTGATTGGTTTCTTAGTAGCACAATCGCGTGTAAAACTAAAAAAAGCAGTAAAACTCAAAATTTAGTAGTGCTGGTCTTTCAAAAGAAGCCCAAATGTAATAACCTTTGTTTGAAATCAACATTAGAAAAATTAAATTTTGAATGCGTTTTTACGTCTTATCAACCCTTTATGGTTTATTTAAAACCGAAACATATTTTGGATGGTACATTTTTTTGTTATTTTGTAGAGAAAATTTCATTCATGTTTTTTTAAGAATAACAATCATTATTTTCAAGATCATTTTTATTCTCTGAAGATGACTAGATATTGTCTTCTATGGCCAATAAATTTGGGGTCAGTTTATAACTTGATTAAGATGCAAAATTGCGATTCCACATTAAATCTGATAACAAATTGTTTTTTTCAGAACTAAAATTTATAGAATCTACCTTTGCCTTGAAATTAGAGATCATTTTATAACTTAATTGTAATAAGAAATTAGTCCCATTTTAATGCCTATATATATCATTGTTTACTACTCTAATATTGACTACAAATAAAGTTTACCCGATTTGGCAAATTTTGAAAATCCGACCTTTCTAGATACTGAATTCGCCATTTGCATCTTTTGGGGGTTACTTTAAAATTTTTTTTTTAATCGTATCACCCCGAGCAAGGCGGTAACGCCACTGATGTGCAGGGGGCTACGTAAGAGTGAAAATATTGGAAAAGAGAAAGCCGGAAACCACATCCTAAACAGGGAACAATGGATGAGCCTCTACACCTGTACAATAGACGTGGGTGGAGGTGAACTGGGTGATAGTTTAGTCTATCTACTCCAATTGAAAAAAAAAAAAAAGAAAAAGAAAAAGAAAAGTGAAAAGATTGGAAAAAAGAAAGCCGGAAACCTCATCCTAAACAGGGAACAAGGGATGAGCCTCTACACCTGTACAATAGACGTGGGTGGAGTGTGAACGGGTGATAGTTTAGTCTATTGCGCAGAGTTGGATGACTGAAAAGAAAGTCACTCCAGAATTTAGTGGCTCCAGTATTTCCAATATAGCGCAGTTAGTTACTTGGTAGCTCAATCTGGCAACTTTAATTCAAAGAGAAACACTCATAATTTGACAGGGCTTTTTTAAGATCTAATACTATATTATGATCTTTGATGGGTTACCCAATGAGTTTCTATTTTGTGTTGAACAACTATACTTTGCCTCAGTCTCTCTCTTTCATGTCTGACTTCGAAGCAATGAGAACCTCATTAAATGTTAAATCTGACACTTTAAACTGGACTAATTTTATAGTAATAATTACTAATAAAAATAGCCTTTCTATGAACTCATTCAGTAATAAAGAACATTAATTAAGTAATTGTCCCCCTTCATGAAATCTGCGCATTGTTTTTATTTTGTTCTCTGCATGCTTTTTTTAAAACTATTACTTGCTTTACATCTAAGCTATTTGTTATCAGCAAAATTCTTAATGCTTTTTGTATGAAAAGAAAATCCACTGAACGTTTTAGTTTGTTTATTTAATAAAGGGAGCAAAACAAAGGGAAATGAAAAAAAAAAAAAGGTTTTACTGGAAAAATGACCACATTATTTAGGGATAAAAAAAAAAAAGATTATAAAAAAATTACAATAAAAAGGGTGGAGAAGCTTGTGAATCAATTCCGATTTGACTTTTACGGTTGAGGTTATTCAAACCAGAAAATATTTTATATTGTAAAAAGTTTTTGGAGATAATGATTTAATGATGAGAGTCATATTAATTAACCCATAGCAGGGGAAGAAGAGGTACCCAACGTAAGAGAATATAACGAACCCAATTGGAATTGAAACTCGGCACTTCGATATTCAATTCCGAATTGTTATCCAATGCACCAGCCACATCTCTAAGCTTACAGCACTTGCTATTTCCAAGCGGTCACCCATCTGGGTACTGACCAGGCTCCGGTGATTGATTTGATATGGCTGTAAGCCCAGAAGATTATGAAAGAACAGAAAAAAATATTGCCTCTCAGTCAGGGATCTACAAAACGTTTCTTTTAATAAACTTTTTCTTAATTTCTTTAAAGAATATTTAACTCAAATGCTTATCAGTTTTCATATTTTGGCAATTGTTTAGTCAGGATGAAAACGCCTTGTCGGCTGGGTATTCAGGATTCGATGACTGCGCTCCCAATGATGCAATAAGCTAAAATAATGACAGCAAGGTCTCTGATCGGGAGATTCTGAGGAGCGTAGAACCACCTCTTAACTGAGGGTGTTCCCAGGTTCCCCACTGAGCTGTAGTGGTAGCACCTGTTAGGGTCCCAGCTATGGGTAAATACTTAACCCCAAATTGGGATCAAAAATCTTTGAAAGTATAAAAATAGATTTGTATGAAAATTCCAGCAATACTTTATTGGAGAAGAAAAACAAAGAAAATATATCAAAAATACATCTGACCCTTGACAAAATTCTCTTTACAAAAATACGTCAATGAAATCTGATCTTACAAAAATTCTATTAATATTGAATCTAGTATAAAAGTTTCGTTGGCATGAAATAATCCATTGAGGATATGTCGTAAAATAATCCATTGAGGATATGTCGTAAAATAATCCATTGAGGATATGTCGTAAAATAATCCATTGAGGATATGTCGTAAAATAATCCATTGAGGATATGTCGTAAAATAAACAAACCAACCAGAATGAAAACATAACTGTTTTAATATATTTCAAACTTGAAGTTTATATATTAAAAAGCTCATTTCGTTTTTACAAAGGCAAAGAAATATCAGTTTCATAATTTCCTACAATAAGTTTCTTATTCTAAGGAATAATAAACAACAACCACTCGTTTCCGGGCATATTAATTGTAGCTTAGGGATCTGCTTCGTTTCATGTCTTCGTTTCAGTGAGGTAAGACGGGTAAGAATCAATAATTCACGGTAATAACTGAAGCAATGTCAGGAACGGCGATTTTTGGATGACCCACCATTAGAAGCGACCTTGAAACGTATGCCTTACTCGGTG
This sequence comes from Ascarosepion bandense, assembly GCA_037127315.1. Classification (NCBI taxonomy): domain Eukaryota; kingdom Metazoa; phylum Mollusca; class Cephalopoda; order Sepiida; family Sepiidae; genus Ascarosepion; species Ascarosepion bandense. The sequence continues at coordinate 122,484 of JBBBDQ010028941.1, forward strand.
AGAAAATGATTATACTTTGAATTTTATCGTTTTATGTGCGTTGTGGTCCAGTGGATGGCGGATCGGAACGAGAAATCGGGGAGCCGAGTTCGAATTCCAGTTGAATTCATTGCATTCACTTACGCGCAAATACCCTTGGGAAAGGTATTAATCCGTCTCTTCCCTCCAGTTATGGGTTAAATAACAGGACAGATTGGGTTCTATAGCCTTGGCCGGCTACCAGTCTACCGCAGAAAGCAATGGCAACCTACTGCCGGAGAATCTTCTGCCCAGCCAGTCATGTCTCTTTCGAGACATGATCGCCCAAGCGTGTATCACGTATGGCACTTAACTGCCTGAGTCTTCTTTCAGTTTAGGATATTCTTTTACATACCTTTAAGGACGTGGATGATCATCGCTCTCCACAACTTCCTTTATTTTGTTTGTATTCGGATTACCCCATCTGATCATCTCTCACACTTGCTTTATTGAGGAGTGAGGAAGCAAAGTAATATTGATTTGCAATTCACAGCTTAATAAAAAAAATCATTAGCATGGCTGATGCTAACCTCGGAGTAACATTTTCCGATGGCATAAAGTGGAAACGTTATATCGAACCAGTTGCTGGAACTGCTGCTAAGGAAGTTGGTTCACTGTGTCTTGCTAGACATATTATCTCGTCAGAATCTATCTTAGACATTAGTCTAGCGTTCGTCAATGCTTATTACTGCCATATATGGTCTGGTGCTCTTGCTATATATTGAAAGATCCTTCATAAAATCCAAAGAAGATTCTGCAATGTTATTTTTACTGACCTGGTATCTCAGTTTGAATCACTTCCCCACCTTCGTAATATAGTTTACCTGTGCTTTTTCTATAAATAATTTCATACTCGTTGTTCTGATAAACTTTCTTCTCTGGAACGTAGACTCTATGAATTTAAACGCAGAATTAGATGGGCGGGAATGTCTCATCATTTTACATTTGAAACGTCAAGATGTAACCGTAAGTTCTATGCTAATAGTTTATTTTCTTGCAGTTCTCACTTGTGCAACTCTCTTTGAGAACTACTAGAAACTGATCACAGCCAGGCCCAGCAAACACTCTTTCTGTTTACACAGCGAAGGTCTACAAGATCTGATGTAAACAGACTGTAGAACTTTCAAATGGAAAAGTGAATGTGAATTGGCCAATACAGAAAACCAATCCACATTAAACTCCATAGCACACTTTCTATTTTTTATAAGATGTTCACAAATTGAGGAACAATAAGTGTCACGGATAAGTTTTTTTTCTTGCAGGTATGGTTTTCAGTGGAACATGCTATTTGATTCTATTATCAAGCCGCTGAGTAGTTCTCCCTATGTAACTGACACCTCAGCCACAATCATATTTATAAACTACATAATTTATAGCAGTATATCAAGTAAGTAATGGTGAATTGCGCCTTTAAGCGAAATTCATTTCGTATCTAAGCGTAAACAAAGCAATTTCTAGAGAAGTAATGAATTTTTTAACAATTTATTGATCTGACAAATTTTGTCACTTTAAACGTTATATTTATTGGATACTCAGCAAATGAATAAATAAAAAAATCACTTCTTTAGTAACTGCTTTATTTTTCGTTTAGACTCAAGCATATATGATATCTATATTGCTTCAACACTATTATTTGTGGATACTCGTGTTTGAAACAGACGGATATGAAATTTCGAGAGTCGATGACAAGAAGCATTTTGCCCAGTCACTGTTCAGTTTTGCTTGATCGGCAATTATATATTGTGTATTCGGATAGCAAATTTTTCATTTATAGAAATTTAGCTAAAGAGCAACGAAAATTCTTTGTCTTTCTATAGTTAATTTTTCTATATGCCGGACCATTAGTAATTGGTTTAGAAAGCCGAAAACATTCAAATCATGAATAATTTAAAACGAAAATTGCTAAAAAATTGGAATATGTTTCCAGTCGCGCGCGTCACGTAGTCTAAAGCACAAAATAAATTACATTACAGTCAAAACATGAGGATAAAATAACATCGAAAACATAACATCCTGGAGAATGGCCAGTGAAGTGGCTGAAAGCGCCTGGAAAGTTAATAATTATGGAACATTTTTACATTCCTTATCTCTAGTAAAAAAAAAACAAACATATAAGAATACTGGAAAAATTACACACACACACATATATATTCAAATGAAGAACGAAGAAAATAATTGCAACGTTCAAAACATAAATTTTAAACAGTGCTCAATATAAAAATAGAGCAATGAATATTTATTATTACGTTCAAACATGTGCAAACTATAAACTACTTTTGTTTGAAACAAAATTGTACAATTATGTAGTAGTTTGTAGTTTGCACATGTTCTAACGTAATAATGAATATATATATCTAAACTTATTTATAAATGGAATTTTGTGTGTGTGTGTGTATCCGTTATCATAGACTCCGAAACGGCTGAACCGATTTTCTTGAAAGTTTACACAGTTGTACTATAAGCGTCTGCAAGTGTTCTAAGCTAGGTTTTGTGTCCAGGTACCCCCGATAAATATCGAAAATCGATAATCGAAAAAATCGGGTTATAGAAGCAGTGGTCCGATTTTAATCAAATTTGATACACTCATAGACAAAGACATGAGAAACGATATTCAGAAGATTCAAGGTTGCAGTTCTCACAATAGTGCAGAAAATTGATAATATATATATATATAAAAGGCAAGATGTTTGAGTGTGTGTCTGTTTATCTGCCTGTATGTCTGTATTTTTTCAGCCCTTTATTTTAGTTTTTGCTTCGGGTTTGGCTCTAAGTAGGTATAATTGTAGTTCTTAGTCTCAGCCATGATACCATTTACTCAGAGGACTTATTTAGCCTTCAAAATTCAGTTTACGACGAAAAACACTAATTTGATATCGATACCAGGAAATCAAAATTTGACTTACATCCATTCATTTTTCTTTCAGTCTACGGTTTCGCTTTAACTGGAAACAACTATTGCTTTTTAGTTTTTCGTGCCAACGTCCAAAGAGTTTGAGCTCCAGGACCATGGATTAGTTTTAAAGCTTTCATTACACCCTAGCAACGCCGGGTTATACTGCTAGTATATATATATATATATATATATATATATATATATGTGTGTGTGTGTGTGTGTTTCGTTAAACATGGCAATCAAGAAATATCTTGTAAGTTTTTTTTATGTAATTTTTCTTCTCTTCTTACAAGTTTTCTTTCACAAAAACTGAGTGGATGGAGAAATTGTCGAAACTTTCCTTTAATACTTAAATCAAGGAAGAGAGATGTCGTGACATGTAAATGATTGCCTGATTATCATAATTAAGGCATAGGCTACATAAATGCTCAGGTAGTAAAGGTAGAGCAGCTCACGGTATAATAATTGAATGACTACCGTTGGACTGGCTCAAATACGAAGGAAAGCACACTTCGTAATAGGAAGAGAGTTAAATAACTTGATAACGAGAATTATATGATTGTTGCTGAAAATTTCGCTGCCTAACCAAAAAGCTCTTATCACGAAAAATCTGTTCAGTTACTTGTTATGATTTCTGAAAGTAGGTCGGCTGAGATCGGTTCAACATCTCTTTGTGTGTGTATATTATGTTATGGACTCGCCCGTCGATTTCGACGTATGAGTGTCTAACTCAGTTAGACTGCCACACAAAGAAGTGTTTAAAGTGGTGAAGGCTTGTGTAGCACCATCCACACTTTTTGGAACTGCTGGTAACAAACAATCGGTGCAGAAGTTCGCCACGGATGGCATGAACAGTAGACCTCAGTTATTTAACCCATAACTGGAGAAAAGGGACAGATTAATACCTTTCCCAAGGGTACCAGTGCGTAAGTGAATGCAAAGTGTTCAACTGGAATTGGAACTCGGCTCACCGATTTCCCTTTCCAAGCCGACATTCACCGCACCACAACGCACATCCATCAAGAAACGCTTACAGCACATGGTACTCCCAAGCGGTGACCCATCTAACTACTGTCCAGGCTCAACGTTGCTTAACTTCGGTGATCGAGCGGGAACCGGTGTATTTAGCGTGACACGACCGTTATATATATATATATATATATATATATATATATATATGTGTGTGTGTGTGTGTGTGTGTGTGAAATGTTTTTACAAATTCCATTCCACTTTCTCATGAATACAATCAAATTTGTGATGAATAGACTATTGTTATTAAATTCAAAGGGACTTGTAACTTGACGATTGTAACTTGATTTCATAGCGATGTGAAGAACACGTATTGTGCTATTTTCCATGCTTTATAAACAACATTTTAACTTAACAGACGGTCTTTGTGGCGACGAATTTTTTCAAGACATTTTTATACAGAATATGGCCGTGTTTTTATCCATAAAATTCTAATAAAACTAAATATCAGCAGATTTTCCCTTTTAACTTATTGCAATTGGTTTATATTATAAACACAATAATTTTCATAAACCGCTTAAAATGGATTATGATTTGTTTTAGCTGAAACATTGCCAATTATTATCATTTTTTATAATAATATTTCTCTAATTCTTATTTATTTTTATATTACAATAATACTGTTAGCACTAATGTCTTTGGGAGAGTCTTGAATCCATCTCTTTTTTCCCGTGTTAAATAGGATAGCTGACAATTCGCCGACAGATAATTCACAGGCAGGACAATTGGTCGACGCTTGAGGTCTTTTCAAATTCAAGCCAAACGTATGCCTTAAAGAAAGACTAAAAAAAGCTTGTAGTCAACTATGACAAGGAAAATGGTCTACAATTTTTAAGAGGTTGTGCACATAACTGTATGTAAGAGTTTTTAATGACTTCTTTTTTAGAAAATAAATTGTTTCCGTTTTTACAAATATTTCGTTTAACAATTCCTTATGTGATAAATTATATGAATTATATGTTTGAATGAAGCCTTGATTTCCATCTTTTTTTACCCTTTCTTCGACATCCCCTATACCGTTTACTTTGCGTAGTAGTGCCTCTTTTGGTAGTCATGAGTTATCTCCCTCTAACCCGACAAGTTACTTGTTCACCACTGCTGTAGCCTTGTATTGAACTCACAACTCGAAGAGTCAAGTCAAGAACTAACCAACGTCTATATCCATTGGCCCATGTTTCCTTAAAAATATAGACGTTGGTTAGTTCCTGTGACTTGACTCAAAGAGTTGTGAGTTCAATACCAGGCTACAGCAATGGTGAACAAGTTACGATAAATTTTTATTACGAAAATTTTTATTATCGTAAATAATCAGGCCGGTAGATATAAATATAAAATACTGTTTAATTAAAAACAGAATATCTACTTAAATACGAGTATCGGTAAAAATAATGTTCAAAATAATTCATTACAAATTGTCGGTTGCTTATAACCAAGTTTCGTTAAAATTCGTTAATTTCCGTAACATGTTTACATATTGTTTTTATTGGTAGTTGATTGGTTATATTATAAACAATAATTCTCATAAACATCTTAAAATGCATAATGATTAGGATGTCTTACCGCTTTTTACTTATACCACCTTTATTACTCGTTGATATTTATTACGATATTATCTTTATTACTCGTTGATATTACTCGTAATATTTATTACGATATTATCTTTATTACTCGTTGATATTACTCGTAATATTTGAATGACTTAAATGAATCGTTGTCAGTTATTGCGATTATCTGATCCAATTTAGTTTACTGGATTTTCTACATAAATGTATAAGGGACAATATATATATATCCTCCAAACCTACCCTCTAGAAGTAAAAGACTGGCTTTTAAGTTTGAATTCTATAAGTCTTTGATGATTATATATTTAACTAGCAGTATAGCCGGCGTTGCTCGGGTGTAATGAAAGCTTTAAAATTAATCTATGGTCCTGGAGCTCAGACTCTTTGGACGTTGGCACGAAAGACTAAAAATCAATAGTTGTTTCCAGTTAAAGCGAAACCATAGACTGAAAGAAAAATGGATGGAAGTCAAATTTTGATTTCCTACTATCGATAACAAATAAGTTTTTTTCGTCGTAAACTGAATTTTGAAGGCTAAATAAGTTCTCTGAATAAATGGTATCATGGCTGAGACGAAGAACTACAATTATACCTACTTAGAGCCAAACCTGAAGAAAAAACTAAAATAAAAGTGCTGAAAAAAATACAGACATACAGGCAGATAAACGGAGACACACACAACCATCTTGCCATATATATATATATATATATATATATATATATATATATATATATATATATACACATTTATATATTATCGATTTTCTGCACTATTGTAAGAACTGCAACTTTGAAACTTCTGAATATTGTTTCTTATGTCTTTGTCTATGAGTGTATCAAATTTGATTAAAATCGGACCACTCCTTCTATAACCCGACTTTTTCGATTATCGATTTTCGATATTTATTGGGGTACCTCGACACAAAACCTAGCTAAGAACACTTGCAGACACTTATAGTACAACTGTGTAAAATTTTAAGAAAATTTGTTCAGCCGTTTCGGAGTCTATAGGTAACGGACACAGACACACACACACAGAGACAAAGTTCCAGTTATAAATAAGTTTAGATTAGATATATTAATTCTGTCTTTTGGGTTTCCAAATTTTTTGTTGAAAAATATACTATTTTAAGCTAATCACGAAGCATCTACTCAAATATGGGTATCTATTTAAATGACATTTAAGTGTACTTAAAAATTAACAACGATAATACATGTCTAAAAAGACGGAAGCCAAATGACATCATTTGATAGAAAAGAGGAAAAAGAGAGAAAATGTTGTCTAAAAAGACGGAAGCCAAATGACATTAATTGATAGAAAAGAGGAAAAAGAGAGAAAATGTTAAAGAGTGAGTCAAGTAAAAGAGTTAAGGTCTAAAGTGTAACAGAAACAACGGAAAGGACAAATAATCATGACATTCTAGACGTACGCACATGACGGCGCAGACGGCCGCGTGTGCGCACGCCGTGAACGTATAATCGCGCACTTTCACTATAAATAAAAATATCAAGACTTGCACTAATGAAAGTGCATATAAAAAAGAAAAATCCAGAAATATAAGCAGTTAATTGTTGATCCCTCTGACGAATAGGTGGAGTAATTTCTGGATTTTTCGTCTACGAAAATCTGGAGTCGGGATGCTTGAAGGTAACATAAATCAGCAAAGCGACAAACCTTTTACTCGTATTAATTCTGTGTGTTTATGCGCTTTTGGGTAACCCCCCCCCCCCCCCAAAAAAAAAAACCTTGAAAATACTTATTAATATCAATAAAATTTAAGCAGATAATGTCATCTCAAGAAAGAAAAAGAATACATTTCCTGTTTTGACAATGAAAGTAGTTGGATCCGATTGCATTTCTGTTTGCATGGCGACGTGGAATTTCCGCTAAATCCGGTTAATTCGATTGTTACATTCACTGCTTTGGGAATAACACATACGAATCAAAATTATTTAATTGTAGACTAGATTTAATCTCGAGAAGATTCTTTCTTTTATGTGTCGTGCTCCTTCAAAATGTGATTGATCACGGTTCTTCCCAACATCCTATGCTTGTTATCACTACAAATGTTTGTTCCCTTACAATCCTTCTTAGCTTCTGTCCAGCCAACCATTTACATGCGTTCGTTAGTAGGTTACTCGCTGTTTACTTCTGCCCATCTTGCTTTCAATATGTTGAGTGAGTGTCAAATTAGAACAGGGTAGAAGGAGTCAAGTACTTTTTAAAGTGATACAAGCTGGAAAGTGAGGATTGTGCAGCTCCAGCCCAGATATGGCAGCAATACTCCATTTTTGGTCTGATCTGACTCTTGTAAAGATAGAGCAGGGCATAAGGAGTCAGGTGCCTTTTAAAGTGATACAAGCTGGAAAGTGAGGATTGTGCAGCTCCAGCCCATATATGGCAGCAATACACCATTTTTGGTCTAATCTGACTCTTGTAATGATTAGAGCAGGGCATAAGGAGCCAGGTGCCCTTTAAAGTGATACAAGCTGGAAAGTGAGGATTGTGCAGCTCCAGCCCATATATGGCAGCAATACACCATTTTTGGTCAGAACTGACTTTTGTAAAGATTAGAGCAGGGCATAAGGAGTCAAGTATTTTTAAAGTGATACAATCTAGAAAGTGAGGATTGGGTACCTCACACGACATTTTTTTCTTTTCAATTAGAGTTATTTCAGTGAAGTCGGATTGTGACCGTCCAAGAAAAATAAAATTTGAGTAGAAGCACTGTTTGTGTTATTAAACAGTATATTTATTTTGTTTGAGAAATATGCGTCCTCCGAAGGATTAGAAATTGCGTTCCCTAGGGGAAACCGTCATTATTATATCATGTCTTTGACAGTTCGGCCACGTAGGACCTCTCGATCAAAATAAGCCAAAATAGTACTTTTCAATATTCAGGCCGGTAGACGTAAATAAATAAATATACTGTTTAATAATAAAAACAGAGCGTCTACTGAAATATGAGTATCCATTAAAAATAATCGTTAAAACAAAGAAATTAAAAATATGTCAGATTTAATCCATGTCATTATATATATATATATATATATATATATTAATCATATCACCCCAAGCAAGGTGAAAACGCCACTGATGCGCAGGGGGCTACGTAAGAGTAAAATGATTGGAAAAGAGAAAAACCGGAAACCACAACCTAAACAGGAAACAAGGGATGAGCCTCTTCACCTGTTCAATAGACGTGGGTGGAGTGTGAACCGGGCGATAGTTTAGACTATCTACTCCAATTGAAAATAAAAATAAAAATAAAAAAGAGAGTAAAAAGATTGGAGAAGAGAAAAACCGGAAATCACAACCTGAACAGGAAACAAGGGATAAGTCTCTTCACCAGTTCAATAGACGTGTATATATATATATTTTTTTTTTAATCACATCACCCCAAGCAAGGCGGTAAGGCCACTGGTGTGCAGGGGGCTACATAAGAGTGAATAGATTGGAAGAGAGAAAACCGGAAACCACATCCTAAACAGGGAACAAGGGATGAGCCTCTACACCTGTTCAATAGACGTGGGTGGAGTGTGAACCGGGCGATACGTGATTCATTGGAGTCGTGGGATCACCACATGTATTACAGCCGCAGTAGAAGTAGTGTTTCTTTGGGTACGACAGCCTGATGGAGTCCAACCCTCTCCAGGCTGACTTTTTCTTCTTCTAGACTAGTTGTCACACAAGGCTAAAGAACCTTGTCTTTTCTGCTCGTTGTGGTCCAGTGGATATCGGCTCGGAACGAGAAACCGGGGAGCCGAGTTCGATATTCCAGCTGAATCCATTGTATTCACTTACGCGTAAATACCCTTAGGAAAGGTATTAATCTGTCTCTTCCTTCCAGTTATGGGTTAAATAGCAGGACAGATTGGGTTCTATAGCCTTGGTCGGCAACTAGTCTACCGCAGAAAGCAATAGCAACCTACTGCGGGATAATCTTCTGCCCAGTCAGTCATGTCTCTTTCGAAACATGATCGCCCAAGCGTGTATCACGTATGGCACTTAACTGACTGACCCATAGCTTGGCGGAGAAATGATGGATTCACACCTTTCCCAAGGATATTAACACGTTAGTGAATGTAATGAAATCGACTGTATTCGGAGCTACTATCCATTTCAACACTATATATATATATATAATGTGAAGAAACTTGTCACTTAGCTGAGAGATGTTGCTTCAGTCAGGTCGACTTCGAAGTTTCTTGAGGGCATATTATATTATCTTCAACGAATTCATTTTCGCCTTCTACTGAAAAAGACGAGATACTAGAAATTTTTTAAAGTATCTCATACAGAGCAACTTTAGTCCCTCGGATAAGATGGAGGATCAAAGTCTCTTGAGAGGTCTGTCTCTTCTTTTTTATTGTTGTTTTTGTTTTTAATTCCAGGCAGGAGTTAACCGATGCACACATGGTGGTACTGGAAGGGAGGTACTGAAAGCTTTTTGAAGTGTCAGAGAACAACTTGAGTCCCTCGTAGAAGACTGAGGATCAACGTCTCTTGAGACGTTTGTCTTTTCTTTTTTCTTTATTTTTATTATTTATTTCAAATTCCAGGCAGAAGTTAACCGACACGCAAACGGCGGTCGTCTGTCACAGCCTTATATTTTTTACATCCTGCAATAATTAATATATTTTCTGTGATCTATTTGGGTTGCTATTTGTTTTTACCCCCTTCTTTCGTTGCTGAGATCTGACTCGGTAAAATGAAAAGTATAAAAAAAATAGTTAGGGCCATGTGTGCAAATCTTCCATTCGTTGTACAGTTGCTTGTTTTTATTGTTGTTATTGCTGAGAGTGGTGGTTGGAGGCTTGTAATTATTGAAACATTTGCCCCGGAGTGACATTCTCAGCAGAAATAAATTGCAAAGAAAAGATGACGCGCTGGGATCACGTGGACAAAGGCGGCTGTTGTAGAGCAGGCCTTCCCCCAAAACTTCCTGACGGCAACATTCTTTTAGTGGACGCCAAAGAATGGCCTTCAAGGTCTTTCTTCTTTCGTTTCTTCCGTTTTATTCTTGACTTATTTCCTTTCTTTTTATTCGTTTTTTTACTTTATAGCCATTCTTTGCTTTTTTTTTTTCGTCCAGTTTTTCCTGTTTGCTTGTTTTATTTTAGATTTTGTATTATTCAGTCTATTTTTCTTTCTCACGTCCTTTTTATTATTTTTTTTATTCATTCTTTTAATTGTTCATTCATTTCTTTTTTTTTACCTGTTCATTTCTTTCTTTCTTTCGTTCATTTCTTTCTTTTTTTTCTGTTCATTTCTTTCTTTCGTTCATTTTTTTTTCTGTTCATTTCTTTCTTTCGTTCATTTCTTTCATTTCTTTCTGTTCATTTCTTTCTTTCGTTCATTTCTTTCTTTTTCTGTTCATTTCTTTCTTTCTTTCTTTCATTTCTTTCTTTCTTTTTCTGTTCATTTTTTTCTTTCTTTCTTTCTTTCATTTCTTTCTTTCTTTTTCTGTTCATTTCTTCCTTTCTTTCTTTCATTTCTTTCATTTGTTCATTTACTTTTTCCTCTTTGTTTATTTTATTCTAGATTTGTTACTCTGTATTATTCAATCTTTTTTTCTTTCTCACGTTCCTTTTCTTCTTTTTATTTTATTAATTCTTTTTATTGTTCCTTTCTTCTGTTCCTTTCTTTTTTTTGTTCATTTATTTTATCCTTTCTATTGTTCATTTTTCTTTCTTTCTTTCTTTCTTTCTTTCTTTCTTTCTTTCTTTCTGTTGTTCCGTCCTTTCTTTCTTTTGTTAATTTATTTTTTCTCTTCTTTCTTTTGTTAATTTCTTTACTTCCTTCTATATTTTTATTTTATTCCATCTTTGTCTTCCTCAACTTATTATCTTTAAATTATTCAACCATTTTGTTTGTTCTTTTTCTTTTTTCAAATATTTAAAAAAAAACAAAAAAAAAAAACGAACAGCTTTACATGTTCAGCAAATTTGATGAAACTGCAAAAATAATGTTTTTTGTTTGTTTTGATTTTGGCGGCTGCGCAAAAGATTCCCATAGGCTCACGAATATTTTAACAGACACATAGCCCCATTTTTTTTTAAACGGTACAAACCGAACATACAGCTCTGACCAAACACAATACACAAACTTTACATAGATGTAAAAGTGATACATAAATACGTGCTAATCAAATCAGTTTTGTGTGATTATAAAAATGATTCTGTCTTTTCGCATCTCCACTGCGATATCAGTTAAGAACCGGTGTTTTCAGCGGAGTTTCATTGTAAGCGCACGGGAAAACTCACTCAAAACTTAGATGCACGACAGAAAGCTACAGTTGGCGAGATGATCTCGCAAAGCAATAATTAGTGTGGCGAGTTCGATTTGCGTTAGAATTCTAACAAATGCGAACCTCTGTTGAGCTAAAAACACACCCACTCTACACACGTATATATATATATATATATATATATATATATATAAATGATTTGTTTGAACATTATTTTTGATCGCTACTTGTGTTTAAGTAGATATTCTGTTTATAATCAAACAGTATTCCATATTCATTTCTACCGGAAATGAAAAATTTCGTAACAAAAATTGTTTTTTATAAAAAAGACAAACATTTTTTTAAAAAAAAGACAAAAATGTGTGTCATCCTGCCGAATGACACACATTTGTGTAACAAAAATTTATTGTGAATAATATAATCAGCCTGGGAAATCAAAAGTTTTGACCCTAAGAAAATCACCAAAACATGTGCATAACGACTAAAAATGAACACCGAAGTTCAACTATTATAAACAAATGTAAGACTTACGGCTAATTAAATTGAAACCTACTAACCATTATTTCTGCCTTCAGAGAGATGGCTGGTAGGACTTAATGCAAAAAATTCCAACACTTTCAAATGAAATTCTGAATGAACCTTGTTTAGTACTGGGAACAAGCCTTTGAAGCCCGGGCACATTGTTTCCCAACACAGTCAGTGCTAAAATAAAATCGTCATTATATATTATTTATTTTTTTACTTTGACGCAAGAATTTGCAATGTAATTATATACTTGATCATTGGAATAAATGTTTTGGTGTATTTGTTTTATCCATTGCGACCGTAATATGATGAGTATCGCATACCCCATCAGCTGCTCCATTTGATCAGTTAGTCAGGTAATGTCTCTTTCGATCCATGACTGACTGGGCAGAAGATTTTCCCGCAGTAGGTTTGCATTTTTTCTGTGGTAGACTGGTTGCCAACCAAGGCTATAGGATCTAATTTGTCCTTTTATTCAACCATTAGCTGGATAAAGAAGAGATGGGTTAAAACCTTACACAAAGCTATTTGCGCGTAAGTGAATGCAGCAAATTTTACTGGAATTCAAACTCGGCTCTCCATTCGTTACAATCTTCAAAATATCATTTATCACTTTCCGCTTTATTATCGACATAAGAAGGCAAAAAAAAATTATATTACTCGCAATAGATCTCGTAATTTACTTCCAAGCGTTTCATAAATCCTGCACGTCATATCACAGGTTACTTTAACAGCCATCCATTCATATATATATATATATATATATATATATATATATATATATATATATATATATATATATATATATATAAACTCTTCAGCGATGAATTGAGTTCTTTCGGTGATTGGCATGTGTATACACCGCTTATATATAACACGCTAAAATTTCCCTTCTCTGATTCACTGTGCCTATGGCTTAGTGGGTAGCAACTCCGACTGACACCAATTCGGTCGAGTTTCGATCCCGGCCAGAAGCACGTGGATGCCTACCCACACTGATGAGCTGTGATACAACAAAATAGGCTTGTATGTGGATGACTAATATATATATATGTATATATATAGGGACTATGTGTGCACCAAACCAAAGGTATCCACTGATAGACCGTTCCATATAACTGTCTTTCGGAACACAAAATCAGGCTAAGACATCTTCAGGTCTTACGAGGCGGGGCTTTTTTCAAACATTTTGCTTTCCAAAATCGTTGACCTTTTATCAGAATGGTTCCTTACTGGGATGGAGAGTTTTATATCCCAGAAAAATTGCAGCAGAAACCGAACATCCAATCCTAGATCACCCCAGAATATGCATATTCTACCTCAAGCAGCGGTTTAATATTTAATTAATTTCTCTATGATGGCGGGGATAACTCCAGGTTAATATTTTTAAGGACCACTGGAATGTTGCTTAGACCGGTGACATTTTTAGGGTTTTTGATAAATCTTGAGGCTCGGTGTGTGTGTGTGTGTGTGGTGTGTGTGTGTGTGTGTGTGTGTGTGTGTGAAAGCGAGAGAGCTTGGAGAGAAGGTGATAATTGGACAAAAAGACATTTTAAATGTATAATAGTCAAAGATATAATCGAACAATTTTGATAATAAAGAGACAGTTAAAATCTTTAGAACATACGAGGAAAGACGGCTTAAATAATTTGACACTCAAACGGTAGACAAGATGGCTAAAAAGGAAACAGGTAGTAACTTACCTAAAAGATTTGTATAAATTGATGACAGAAAAGGAACTGGGAAGGATAATGAAAAGATAAACTTTATTAAGATCTACAAAAGAGAGGAAGTTGCGGAGAGCCATGATTACCTACGTTCTGAAGAGATACAGCACATAGAAGACAATGCAGACTGCATTAAAATCATGTTTCTTTATTTTAATATATAATTTTTTTCTTACAAACATTTTCTAAATTGAATTGAAATTTGCTTCTGCCTGAAGAGGAATGAAACTTGGGTATTTTACGTGTGCCATTTCTGGGCCCCTGAGCGGTGTCTCTGCTAATGCAGATAGACTAACTGATAATTTTCGTTTGAATTTAAGAGTACCAATCACATAGTTTCTATTACGCAATATGGAATTATTAAACTTGCAAATTTTACAGGTACTAATTCGGTATACTCTCAAACATCTTCATCTAGACACACATGTACACATCAACAGGAATACACAGAAATTTACATATGCAGTGACATGCACACGTATACACGTCTGGGTGGTTAATACCGTGGGAAAAGAATCGGAGGACCGAGTTCACATTCCATCTGAGGTAATACGGTTTCAGTCCAATTGACAAAAACCATGAATCGGCTTTTCATAAAAGGTCAGGAAAGGGGCAATATCTTGCTTACTAGTACCCTGTAACCCAGTAGAAATGAACAGAAAAAAAAGAAAGAAATAGAAAAATAGAAGTAGATGATATATATATATATATATATATATATATATATATATATATAAGGTTTCGAGGTTTTTTTTGGAAAAAATCTTTTCTTTAACAAATAGACTAAAGGGGACGAGAAAGGATATTGGTACTACTAAAAAGGAATATCACATCAAATGTAATAAAACTGAAGGGAAAATGCGAAGGAAAACAGACAAGAGAAAAATAGGGCCAAGGAAAAAGGAAAAAAAGAGGAGGAAAAAGTTGGTTAGCACAGAAATTCTTCGGGGTCAAACACCAAAGTGAATCTCCATTCTGATTAGCCACACACACACACACACACACACACACACACACAAAAACAAAAAAAACACCCACATACATTCACAGTAAACCGAAAGTATTTGTCATTTAAATGTAAATCATCTGCACAACCACACCAACATTGCCTGATGATGAGAATTAATCTCGAAACATAGAAATTTCCATGTCGCAATGTAAAATTGACATAGCCATATAATTATATTATATCAAGCTCTATAATACTCATTATATTGAGCACTGTTTATAATAAAATAAATGCTAGAGCACTCAACCCCCCCCCCCCACAAAAAAAAACCTTGAGTCCTCTTCACTTGGAATTATATATATATATATATATATATATATATATATATATATATATAGACCCTCTATCAAAAAATCAACCAACACACAACAAAACTTATTACGAATAGAGCAACAACATATTAAAGTGCATATAACATTTAATGCTACTTTACATTTCTAACAGTTTTCCTTATATCGGGACGCTTATATCGGGACGCTTATATCGGGACCCGCTTGTTTTGCAAAAAAAAAAAAAAAAAAAAAATCACCATCACAACGGAATACAGATTTGATCACAAACACAATAAGTTTGTCTTTGTAATTTACTCCTGAAGATGATCTTAGAAATAATTGAAAGTACTTGGAAAATGTGGGTTATATGTTGGGGATATGGGAATTTTTCTTTCAAGCTTAAAGGAAAGTGTAATTTTCTTCAGTTTGAGTCTAGACTGCCTTTTTTTTTTTTAGTGCGATGTATACATTATCGTTGCAAGATTTCTACTCATTCCATCCATTTTAAAGTAAAAAAGAAAGAACGAAAACATTTCTTTTTATCTGACTTAAAGGGAACTTTGGTATGATTAAGCTATTGTAAATATCGGTTCAGGGTGCATTTTATAATGTTGAGGATAAAATTAGAAAGTTAACATACAGAGAATTTAAAAACCTTAATTTAAATGTGATTATCAATACGAATAGAAAAAGTAGATTTCCTTGATGTGATTTAGATTCAGAAAATAATGTATCCCAACCATGAAAAAAAACCCCCAAAAAAACAAATACAAATCCTTCATAAATCCACCCAAAATCTAACCATCCTCCATCCATTATTTAGTACGTACCCACATCCATAAAATATAGAATTAGTAGAAATCCTGCAAATGAAAAAATCATTTGATAAGAACAGTAAATCTTATAATATTGCCTTAAAAATAGTGGATATAAAAGCTCAAATATCAAATATGTAAAGAATATATACCATCAAATAAAAATAAAAATAGAAAAATTATTTGGTATGCACCTTCTTTCAACCAAATGGTTAGCAGTAAGTTAGGCAAAAGATTCCTCGCTTTGATCGAGAAACATTCCGAATAATAATCCCTTAAGCAAGATTTTCAATAAAAATACACTAAAAATTAAGTTATATTTGTACAGATAATCTGGAAAAAATTATAAAAATCATAATAATAATATTTTAAATAAAAATTAAAACCCAAATGAAAATAAAACTGAAATCAATGATATAGACAGTAAAATATGTGATTGTAGAAACTCTATAGAGTGTCCATTAGAAAATAAGTGCCTTACAGAATCTATTGTTTATCAATGTCTTATTTATTCTACGGAAAAACCTAGTAATATAAAGGTTTATATTGGAAGTGCTAAGAATTCGTTGAAGCAAAGAATTTATCAACACACTTCTTCATTTAATAATAAGTACAGAAATAGAACATCCCTATCGAAATATTTTTGGTATCTAAAAGAAACCAATACAACTCCCTAATTAAATGGAAAATCTTAAAAAACTAGAATATGTAACTCTTTCAAAGACCCATGCCCCTTATGTTTATATGAAAAAAATTAATGTCATGTGTAAATATTGTAAAATGTTCACCTAAGAATAGGTCAATAATTCTTCATAAAAGAATATCCATTAACTTACATATACCCGGTATTTGTTTTGTTTTTATGATATTATATTTATTTAGTAGATATTAAAATTATACAAGTTAAATATATTTGAAAATTGATAAAAATGCACTCTGAACCGAAATTATAAATAGTTTAATCATACCAAAAGTCCTTTTAAGTCAGATTAAAAAAATATATTTTATTTCTTTCGTTTTTGTTTTTAAAATGGGTGGGATACATAGAAATCTAAGACAATAAGCTTGTAACAATAATGTATACATCGCACCATAAAAAAGCAGTTTCGACACTAGCTGAAGTAAATAACACTTTCCCCTTAATCTTGAAAGAAAAAAAACCCGTATTCTCCAACATATGATCTATATTTTCAAATTTAAAAGACGAACTTCATTATGATTAGCTAAATTAAACACACACATAAAATTAAAATTATTCTGTTTTCCCCTTCCATATTTAACTCTTTAAATAACGAACGTATTGTTTTCTACATTCAAATGTAAATAATTTTCGCCACAATTATTGAACACTGCCTGATGACGAGGTAAAATCTTGAAACATAGAAAATTCTGTGTCCCAATGTAAATTTATTTTAAATTAAAAACAAATTTATATATATATTAGGGCTTTTAAATTTGTGTAGCTCTATGTTCATGTGTCACAGTTTGATGAACTTTTGTTCAAAAGTAAAGAAAATTGCATTCATTTGTTTTAGTTCTTGGAAAATGTCACCCCAAACTGAAAATGTGATTTTATCCTATAAAATTCGTAATAAAGTTAATAAAATAAAATAAATATTTAAGAAGCTTTAGTTTTCAATTTATTAATGATGCAACTTTTTTGAATACATTTAATAGTTTATAGCTATAGCGTAACATACAAACTTACAAATAAATAAGAATTGCAAACTTCCAAAAGCTTTATTTTTCAATTTGTTAATGATATAAATGGATAGGACTTATGTATTTTTTTAAAGTATTTAAAATTTTATAGCTATAACTTAACATACAAATTACAAATAAGCAAAAACAAATTTTACGAGATTCCAGAAAGTCATAGTACGACTATATTTATACAATTTTAGAAATTTCGTATTGAGGGTGACATTACTTTATAAAATAAACATGATAAATGCCTCTTCATTACTTTTGAACAAAAGTTTATCTAATTATGATACAGATAATCAATTATTTTGCAAAAAGTCATAGCCCTAATATATATATATATATATATATATATATATATATATATATATATATATATATATTATCCATTTGTAAACGAGTTATAACGTGACCCAGGTTTCTAGATACAATGACTGGTGTCTTTAATCGATTTTTAATAACTTATTATAGAATTATTACAAATCGGCTGAAAACACCACTCATGGTACAAATGAAAAATATTCAAAAGTTCTAAAATATAATTGTATTGAACACCTTTTAATACAAATGTGCACTGGTCTAATTTTATTATGACCAAAAACAAAGTAATTAAACAATATATATATATATATATATATAATTATTTATTTATTTATTTATTTATTAAATATATCTACAGATATATATATATATATATATATATATATATATATTTTATTAAGCAATATATATATATATTTATTAAATATATCTATAAATATATATATATATTTTATTAAACAATATATATATATTTATTAAATATAACTGTATATATAATATATATATATATTATTAAACAATATATATATATTTATTAAATATATCTATATATATATACTTTTTATTAAACAATATATATATATTTATTAAATATATCTATATATATATACATTTTATTAAACAATATATATATATTTATTAAATATATCTATATATATATACATTTTATTAAACAATATATATATATTTATTAAATATATCTATAACTATATATATATTTTATTAAACAATATATATATATTTATTAAATATATCTATATTTATTAAATAGATCTATATATATATATTTTATTAAACAATATATATATATTTATTAAATATATCTATATTCATTAAATATATCTATATATATATATTTTATTAAACAATATATATATATTTATTAAATATATCTATATTCATTAAATATATCTATATATATATATTTTATTAAACAATATATATATATTTATTAAATATATCTATCTATATATATATATTATTAAACAATATATATATATTTATTAAATATATCTATATATATATATACATATATACATATATGTATATATATTTTAAATATATCTATATATATATATACATATATATATATATTATTAAACAATATATATATATTTATTAAATATATCTATATATATATTATTAAACAATATATATATTTTTTAAAAATATATCTGTATATATATATATTATTAAACAATATATATATATATTTATTAAATATATCTATATCTATCTATATATATATTATTAAATTCAATATATATATATATATATATTTATTAAATATATCTATATCTATATATATATATATTATTAAATAATATATATATATATTTATTAAATATATCTATATATATATATATTAAACAATATATATATTTATTTAATATATCTATATATATATTATTAAACATTATATATATATATTTATTAAATATATCTATCTATATATATATTATTAAACAATATATATATATATTTATTAAATATCTCTCTATGTATATATATATATATATATATATATATATATATATTATTAAACAATATCTATATATTTATTAAATATCTCTCTATGTATATATATATATATATATATATATATATTATTAAACAATATCTATATATTTATTAAATATCTCTCTATGTATATATATATATATATATATATTATTAAACAATATCTATATATTTATTAAATATATCTCCATGTATATATATATATTATTAAACAATATATATATATTTATTAAATATATCTCTATGTATATATATATATATATTATTATTATTATTAAACAATATATATATATATTTATTAAATATATCTCAATGTATATATATATATATTATTAAACAATATATATATATTTATTAAATATATCTATATCCAGATATATATATATATTATTAAACAATATATATGTATATATATATATAAACATATATACTTTATATTAAGCAATATATATATTTATTAAGCATATATATATTGTTTAAAATACACACACACACACACACACACACATATATATATACATTATTAAACAATATATATATATATTCATTATATATATCTATATTCACATATATATATATATATTATTAAACAATATATATGCATATATATATAAACATATATTTTTTATATTAAGCAATATATATATTTATATATATTTTATATTAAGCAATTGTAACTCCCCATAAGATTTAATCCTGAGTAATTTGAAACACCGTCATAGTTTTTAGATCAGTACACTAAACCTGTTCCAATTTCCCTAATTTTTGCAATTTCATTTTATATATATATATATATATATATATATATATATATATATAAATATATATATATATATATATATGTATGTGTGTGTGTGTGTGTGTGTGACAGAGTTCCATTATTATTTAATGCATACTTTCTCTCCTTGTAATTATCTCTGTTCTTCATATCAATTTACCTCTCATCGATGGCCGAACGGAGTTGGGAGCCCTATCAAAGAGGAAAAAACTGCTAAGAGCCATACGAGATAGGAAGTTTTGGAGAGCTATTATCGCCTATATTCTAAAGGTTCGCGGCACACAGAAGAAGAAGATGAAGAGGCCAAATGTGTCCGCCCATGCCAGCAACAATGTAGGGGAAGTAGCAGTAGAAATCGCATGGCCTTAGCAGGTACACAAAGGTAACCATCAGCCTATTTGTTTTCCCTTCGGGAAATATTACAAGTAAGACTTTCTCGCATTTCGTCCCTTTTACACAGTTGTATTCATATGTTATAATTTCTCTGTGTGTGAAAAATTAGTAACAGATATGTATATATCAGTATAAACACCCTTTGAGAACAATGTATCATTCTTTTCTTTCAACTATTCTGCTCCGTCCGTGTATTCAGGTGTTATTATATCACGGACATAATAACGCCTTTAATGAGGAAATCTGTTTTGAAATATTCTTATTTTTCTATCACCCAGATTATTTTATTGAGTATAGACTCGAACTGTCATTTTTAAGAAATGAAAAGCGGACTTAATAACACACGGTCCGATTAATGTTTCTCACCCTGTGTTTAGCAATGGAAACAGGGCTAACAACAGTTGAGCAGTACTAAATAAAGACTAAGCAAGATATCCCTTGACAAAAACAAAATGGAAAAAGAACAATCTACCTCCTTAGTTTAAATAAGGGGGGAGATTCGAAAATCTCTATAGGTTATTCAGATTGACGACAATCAAGGAAGACCAGAGGGTATATGTGCCGGTAACAACAAAAATGAGGAAATTACTAAAATTATTAGTACTGAAGGTTTCATTAAAATCCAACAATTATTTGATTTTTGCTAGAATTTCCAAATTAATGTGTTTGCCACCGAAAAAAGTGGGTGATGCAATCATTATATTTTTCATTGCAGAACAGTCGTAACGTTTCTTTAGCAGCGAACTCAAATCAAAACAAAAATTTCTGACAAAATTTCGAAAATGTTAGAAGGGATTAAATTTAAAAAAAAAAATGATTAAAAATTAATTTGATCTTTCCTCTTAATAATAACATAAACATTTTGATGGAAAGAGTTTGTTTTATTAAGTTTGTGGCTTTTTTTTATTCATACTATGCTGTTTTTAAGCGATTTTTAGGAGGTATCTACAGATATCTCTTGACAAAAACAACGGAAAAGGAACAATCTATCCCCTTAGTTTAAATAAAGGGTGAAATTCGAAAATCTCTATAGGTTATTCAGATTGACGACACTCGAGGAAGACCAGAGGGTATATGTGCCAGTAACAACGAAAATGAGGAAATTACTCCGAATATAGGGTAACAACAACGCCCCAGCCCCCAAAATTCGCTTATGGTTAAATAACGCTGAAAATTCCGGTTCTCGATCGAGTCGGTACTTAGATGCGGGCCGCTTCAGAACATCGGGTATAGGAAACAATCCAAAATAGGTTTCGGCTTTAAATAACCAACAAAGGGTTGATAAGCAGTAAAAAACAAATAAACCAGTCAATCACAGAAATTCAAAGTCACCTATCGACAGTAGTGCTTACCTTTAAAATAAATTTATATTTATTTTATTTTTTTAATGCCATTACAGAGAATGTTACATCAGCTGTAACTTCCAGGATGGCGATTTGCTTTCCGAGACGCAATTTTGCGTCGCCTCTCCGCTCACCGCCGTCTCTGTATCTGTGTTGACGCCACAAACAAACATAAACATATACACTAATAGGACCCATTTAAAAATGCCCAATCCGCGTGCGCAGCCCCTGCACAAGCAGCAGGAGCAAGAACACCGTACAAAAAAAAAAAACGCAAAACAAGAAACCCCTTCTATGGGTCAACACGTCTCAGCTGTTAAAACATTGACTTCTTCGAGTCACGTGTATAAACAGGG
>JBBBDQ010028941.1:150000-165000 GCA_037127315.1 Ascarosepion bandense
AAGCATAAAATATGATCTTAAATCCTTCCAAAATACACAAATAAGCGCGAGAATCATTTGAATAACAAAATGAAGTTGAGAGAACTTCCATTATACATTTTCCATTAACCTGGACAAACAACCAGCAATATTCAAGACAGGAATCATAGAGTTTAAATGATAACCCGGATATAAAAGAAACCCGAATATAAGAGAAATTTTATGTGGTCCCAAATTAGAGCCTGTGGTAATGTATATAAAATAGACCAAAACCGAATATAAGAGACGTTTTATTCGGTCCCGACAACTCTCTTATATCAGGGTTAATATATATATATATATATATATATATATATATATATATATATATATATATATTGGTGCAAGAACGAGAGATGCTAGAAATTTGAAATTTAATTTATTGTTTATTTAGCCGATTTCATCCAAATGATAATGATAAAATTAGAATTAAAATTCCCAGCATTCCTCGTTCGTGCGCATGTGTTGTCGCACCAACATTACAAATTTAGTTTCATGAAGTTGTAAAGGACAAAATGTGTCACTTGAAAACTTTTTCCAATTCGTCATACATTTTCTCCAGTATTGTTCTTGTTATCTTATCTTATCTTATATATATATATATATATATATATATATATATATATATATATATATATATATTTTAAATCATCTCACCTTAAGCAAGGCATTCTACTGCTACTGTTGCGCAGGGGGTTACATAGGAAAATGTGTTGAGAAAGAGGGACTATTTATAGGAAATGTCAGGAGGAGGGCAATAGACGGATGAGGATACCGAGGATGTGGGTGGAGTAGATGAAAAAAAAGAGCTTGAGAGAATGGATGCGAGTTAGTGAGATAGAAGATGTCTATTTACCTTACATTTACATTCCTGGAGATTGTAGCTAACGGGGAAGCAAGTATATGGAACGGAATCGATCACATTACAGATTATACACACACACACACACACACACACACACATATATATATATATATCCACCTGGACTGGCTCCCTGGCGTGCGGTAACCTCACTGGAAGTGATAATACACTAATACTTATTGGATAATCCATTTAAGAAAATCTATACTCGAAATTCAAATTTCAAATTTTTAGCGATGGGATTATTAACTTTTGTTTTGCCATTAGATGAAGATATTAATTTGTCAACATGACTATATATATATATATTATAATTATATCGCCCCAAGCAAGGCATTTTTCTGCCACTGTTTTTCAAGGGGTTACGTAGGAGGAAAGTTATGAGAAAGAGTAACAGGTTGTAGGTGGTGTCAGGAAGTGGGTAAGAGAAGGATGAGAATACTGATGACAGTGGAGTGGACGGAGAAAGAAGCATGAGAAAGAGGATGCAGGTTAGTGAGATAGGAGATGACTATTGACTTTACATTTAAATTCTTGGAGATTATGGCTGTTGGGAAAGCAAGTAAATGGAAGGGAATTCCACAGGCGGGAAGTGCAAGAAAAGAAGCTGATGGAGTAGAATTTGCGTTTACAATTTATTAGTTTCACAGTAAAAGGGTGAGTCTTAGTTTCTAATTTTGTGGCTCCAGTAAATTTATATATAGCGGGGGGGGGGGGGGGACCAGTGAGCTAAATTAATTGGAGCAGAAGCTGTGAAAGTATTTGTATAAGAGAGACGGGGAAGCCACATTGCGCTGGTGAGAAAGAGACTTTATCCGAGCTGCCAAGTCGGGATCGATCACATTACAGATTCTTCGTTAGATTTTGTCAAGTACCCCTAAGTAGATAAGCAGGAGCACCCAACCAGATATGGCAGCAGTATTCAATGCGCGGGTGAATGGTAGATTTGTTTATGTGCAGGATTGTTTCAGGCGGAAAAACTTCCTAGCTCTACACAGAAAACCAACTTTCTTAGCAGCGGATTTAGCTATGGATTCTATATAGTCATTCCACTTGAGGTCTGTTGTGATAGTTAAGCCGCGGAGACGCAGTGTTTTGCTTTCAGGGAGACTAACCTGATCCATGCTAATGGATCAGGCTAGTCTCCTTGAAATAAAATATTAAATATTACTAATAGTAATATTACTATAATAATAATAATAATAATAATAATAATAATAATAATAATATGCTAAGAATGATAATGAGCTGGAAGGTCTTCTGCAAACTGTAAAATGCTTCAGCGAAGACATTGGAATGAAATTCAATTTGAATAAATGTGCTAAAGCTACTGTTTTACGTGGATCAATACAAGAAACATACTCAATTAGCTTAGACCCTACTGTAACAATAAAAGAATTGAAACCAGAAGAAGCTTATATATACCTAGGTGTAAATGAGAGTGAAAACATTCACCATAAAAAAAATGAAAGAAATAGTGCGTAAAGAGTACTATAGAAGGCTACGAATGATATTAAAAACTGAATTGAATTCTCAAAACAGAGTTATGGCCATTAATAGCCTTGCAATCCCAGTTGTCCAGTATAGTTTCAACATCTTAAACTGGACTCTAAACGACATCAGGCGAATGGATTCTAAAACAAGAAAGCTTCTTTCTAAGCATAAGATGCATCATCCAAAAGCTGATGTAGACCGTCTATACATACCCCGTAAAGAAGGTGGAAGAGGTCTTATTCAGCTGGAATTGTCATACAAGACAACAACTATTGGTTTACTAACATACATAGAAACAACAAAGGATTGGATGATACAATTAGTAAGGCAACATGAAAGAAAGAAAAAATATTCAATAATAAAAGAAGGCAGTAAATACAAACAAGATTTACAGTTAGTAGATTCTGTAGAAAAGCAAAACAGAAGCCAAGAAACAACTATTGCGGCAAAAAATATGAAAATGAAAGACAAAGATAAAGCTCTTGAACAGACGAAACAACGCTGGCAAGACATACCTCGGCATGGCCAATATCAAGAACGTGCTAATAAATCCAATGTTGATAAAGTCAACATCGATGGTGACGTGCATATGGATTAAAGTCTGAGACTGAAGGCTTTATTCTTCCAGCGCAAGACCAAAGTTTTTTCACTAGAAACTTTCGGGCAAATATTATATATAATAATGTGGATCCAAAATGCAGGTTCTGTGATAAACACCAAGAAACAATAGACCATCTAATCTCAGTATGTTCTGTACTTGCCCCAAATGAATATAAAAATCGTCACGATTGAGTGGGGCAATATTTACATTGGACAATGTGTAAACACTTTGGAAAATCTGTAAACAAACACTCGTATGAACATCACCCAGTTACAGAAATAGAAAATGTCACCATTCTATGGGATTACACTATCTGCACAGGCAGAAAAATTGAAGCAAATAGTTTGCTGTTAAAAACCAGAAAGAAAAACCTTAATGTTAATTCCAGCGTATTGTAACATATCAACCAAGGAATTTGAAAAACTGTCAAAATATAAAGACCTGGAAATGGAAATAGAAACCATGTGGAAATTGAAAACAAAAACCGTGCCAGTGATAGTAGGTGCACTTGGAATGATAAAAAAAGGAACAAAACAACACAAAAGAATCCCTGGAAATCCCAGTTTAAGAGATGTACAAAAAAATTTTCTTATTAAGTACAGCCCACACACTAAGGAGAACTTTGTCTATGTAACGCTAGGGATGATAGGGGAGATATAAAAAACATGAAATGGAGCCATAACAACACGCCATGACCTGCCTTAGGTCTTCCCGCAGACTTGGTAGGTAGTGCGACCATAGCAGAAATCGAAATATGATGAAAAATGACAACATAATAATAATAATAATAATAATAATAATAATAATAATAATAGGAATCATAATTTATTCACATACATTGTGTTAATCAAATATGTTTTATGGCCCATATATTTGGGATTGTTTGAGAAACAAAAATTATGTTGCAATTTGTTTTCAAACAGATAAAAATAAATTATTTTCCTAAGCGCCCTATAAAGCTTCAAGCATGTCTATTACAGGAATTACTTCAAAAATCAAATTTCAAAGCCTCTTCAACTACCGAGCCAAGTCCTGGTTAGTATCACTGTCATTTAGTTATTATTCATTTACTTAATTAGAGAAAAAGTAAATATTGGTCGTTTATATTTGGTTCCGGGATAGGTAAATAAATAATGGTCTTTTCTCCAACAAAATTTGTTGCTATTAATATTTTCTAAAAATAAGGATAGATATTTAAACCAGAAACTAACCCAGTAATATTACACTCATTCCAATAGCAATACGTGGGTGAAAATCAATATATATCAACTAGCTCGATGGATTAGTTCATTAAGCTTTGGCACTGGCGCCATTGATTGGCTTTGAAAACCCATTAAAAAGATTAATAAGAATGGCGTACACACCATTCTATCTTGATATCTCTTGTTCTCGTGCTGTGAGCTGAATCTGTCGTCATTAGAAAATATATTTATCAAGTAGGAAAACCAGAAGGAAGACTGCCAGAAATAGAATCAATACAAGTTCAAGGAAACAAGGTTTATCCTTTACGACTGGGATAAAGCAAATTATTTTTAAATCTAACAAACTGTATTCTGTAAAGTCATCGATACAAATTTTTAAAATTTAAAATCTGCAAAGTTAAGGGGCAATAACTCCGTATTAACTGACAAAGAAAATGAGAAGATTGGGCACAATTTCTTTTTTTAAAAAATTTAATATATCTATTAATAATGATTCTCTACATTTTTTCTGCATAGGAGTCATTAGGGGATGATTTCTGAGGCTTATTCTATCAATTAAATTTAATTTTTTCAATTGTTAAAATAAAAAATATGTAACAATATTTTTATACTCAACATAAGTTGTTAATTTACCAAGGGAGGTAATTAGTTTTTAAAATTTGAAGATACGAAGTGATGAATAATACATACATACATACTCCCTGACACACATGATTAGTTGGTTGATTTTATTTTATTTTATTTTTTTTTAATCATTTCACCCCGAGCAAGGCGGTAACGCCACTGATGTGCAGGGGGCTACGTAATAGTGAAAAGATTGGAAAAGAGAAAGCCGGAAACCACATCCTAAACAGGGAACAAGGGATGAGCCTCTACACTTGTTCAATAGACATGAGTGGAGTGTGAACCGGGCGATAGTTTAGTCTATCTACTCCAATTGAAAAAAATAAAAAAAAAATAAAAAGAAAACAGTGAAAAGATTGGAAAAAAAAGAAAGCCGGGAACCACATCCTAAACAGGGAACAAGGGATGAGCCTCTTAACCTGTTCAATAGACATTGGTGGAGTGTGAACCGGGCGATTGTTTAGTCTATCTACTCCAATTGAAAAAAATAAAAAAATAAAAAGAAAAGAGTGAAAAGATTGGAAAAAAGAAAGAAAGCCGGGAACCACATCCTAAATAGGGAACAAGGGATGAGTCTCTACACCTGTTCAATAGACATGGGTGGAGTGTGAACCGGGCGATAATAATAATAATAATTATTATTATTAACTTGGAGTCAAAAACTAACATTGTCAATGGAAATTCTGTTTTTTATGTTATGATGTCAACAAGACTTTTCAAGACTCAAGAACTTTTCGGGGAGTCTTTACCGAATATATAGGGTGACAGTTTTCTAGCTTTCTACATTCTTTTGTTTTTTCTTAACAGTCAGGTTTACCCTATATAAACGCCGGGGTCCACTTGAGAATTTATCCTGATTGGTAAGAAACATAGCAGCTCACCCTAGACTTAAAGAGGTTAGGGTAGCAATCGGAGAAATATTCACTTGGGAATCGGTTCCACATAGCAGGGGTTTGCGAGAAGAAGCTTTTCGAGTAGAACGTACTTTTCACTGATGAAATACGGAGGGAATGTGGGGTGTTTTCTACTGGCATGGCGGGTCCTAGCCATAAAGGTTAGAACTAGCAAATAGTTCCAAG
This sequence comes from Ascarosepion bandense, assembly GCA_037127315.1. NCBI lineage: Eukaryota > Metazoa > Mollusca > Cephalopoda > Sepiida > Sepiidae > Ascarosepion > Ascarosepion bandense. Next base: position 155,881 of record JBBBDQ010028941.1, read on the forward strand.
GAATATAGTTTGTTCGAGCACTTCCCAGGGAAATAGCGATAGAGCAGTGAGAGGGTTGCCAGAGGTTGGAGTGTCGAAAATAATTCGTTACCCACAAGGAATCGGAGACGCTTTTAAACTCTATTGATACTGGAAAACGAAGACTGGGCAGCTCCCAATCAAATATGACAACAGTACTCAATTTTCGACGTGATCTGGATGTGCGTTACGGTACAGTGAATATCGGCTCGGAACAAAAGAGATCCGAGTTCGAATTCCAGTTGAATTCGTTGCATTCACTTCTGCGCAAATACTCTTGGAAAAGGTATTAATCCGTTTCTTCTCCCTCCAGCTATGAGTTAAATAGCGGGACAGATTGGGTTCTATAGCCTTGGTTGGCAACCAGTCTACCGCAGAAAGTAATGGCAATCTACCGCGGGAATATCTTCAGTCAGTCATGTCTCTTTCTATCACGTATGACACTTAACTGACTGGCTCTTGTATAAGTAGAGGACATCGTGAGGAAAAATTTGAAATTGTAGCTGTCAGGGAAGCAAGTATACGGAAAGGAATTCCACAGGCGGGAAGTGCGTGCAAAGAAGTTGATACAGTAGAAGTTGCGGTTATATTTGATTAGTTTCACTGTAAAAGGGGTGAGACACAGCCACTAGTTTAGTAACTCGACTAAATTCATGCAGAGGGGGTCCAAGTGGAGCTAAGCTTATCGGAGCAGAAGTTGTGAAAGTATTGGTAGAAGAGACAGAGCGAAGCCACATTACTTTTTTTTAAAATCATTTCACCCCGAGCAAGGCGGAAACGCCACTGATGTGCAGGGGGTTACATAAATGTAAAAAGATTAATTAGAAATGAGTGAGGAGTACAAGCTAGTTAGAAAGGAACAATAGAAAGCTGAGAAAGCAGGTGCAATGACAGGTACATGGGCGGAGAGAAAGTGAAGATTATACAGGGGAGGGGAGAGAGCTAGAGTCCAGTGGTTAGTAGATAAGTATTAACTTTGAATTTAAATTTCTGGAGGTCGTAGCCGTCAGGAAAGCAAGAATACGGGAGTGAGTTCCACAGGCGGGAAGTGCGAGAGAGGAAGCTGCAGGAGTAGAATTGTCGTCTGCATTTGGCTAACCTGACTGTGAATGGGTGGGACCCAGTTGCCAGTCTGGTTGCACGGGTAAACACCTGTTGAGGAGGCATCAGTGACTTAAGCTCATCCGAGCAGAAGCCATGAAAGTATTTATAGAAGAGACAGAGAGAGGCCACATTTCGACGATGGGAAAGTGGCTGCAGTCGAGTCGCCAGATCAGTACCTATCACATTACAGACTCTCCTTTGTCAAGAACACTGAGGAGAACGGCAGGGGCATCTGACCATAAATGGCAGCAGTACTCCATGCACGGACGGATGGTTGACTTGTATATATGCAGGATGGATTCAGGTGGAAAAACATCGGTGAGAAAGTAACTTGAGTTGAGCTAGCAGGTCGGAATCAATTACATTACAGATTCTTCACTGGATTTTTTAAGAAGCCCGAGATGAAGAGCAGATGAATCTGACCAGATGTGACAGCAGTATTCAATGCAAGGTGGGGGATGGTAGATGTATGTATGGGTAATATGGATTTAGGATGTGCGTTGTTTTGTGGTGCAGTGGATATCGGCTCGGAACGAGAAATTGGGGAGCCGAGTTCGAATTACACTTGAATTCATTGCATTCACTTACGCGCAAATACCCCTGGGAAAGGTATTAATCCGTCTTTTCCTTCCAGTTATGGGTTAAATAATAGGATAGATTGGGTTCTATAGCCTTGGCTGGCAACCAATCTACCGCAGAAAGCAATGGCAACCTACTGCGAGATAATCTTTTGTCCAGTCAGTCATGTCTCTTTCGAGACATGATCGCCCAAGCGTGTATCACGTATGGCACTTAACTGACTGACTGACTGTTGTGGTACAGTGGATATCGGCTCGGAATGAGAAACCGGGGAGCCGAGTTCGAATTCCAGTTGAATCCATTGTATTCACTTACGCGCAAATACCCTTGGGAAAGGTATTAATCCGTCTCTTCCTTCAAGTTATGGGTTAAATAGCAGGACAGAGTGGGCCTCGAAAGAGACATGATCATCCAAGCGTGTATCACGTATGGCACTTAACTGACTGAATATGGATTTAAAAGAGAAAAACATAATCTGAGTATATTCTAAGGCGAATTCTTTTTGTAAATCAAAAACACATTTAGCCCAAGAAATGTCGCCCTGGAAAACATCTGTGCTGGTTACCAGTGTCCCGGAGAACTGCTCGTTCATAACTACTACTTACAGGAACTTATTTATTAGGAAAACTTACTTTGATTTCAGCTTTATTTTTCTCAAAGCGCTCTTTCAAATTTTGGGTAGCGTTCTAGTAGGATGTGCGTTGTGGTGCAGTGGATATCGGCTCGGAACGAGAAATCGGGGAGCCGAGTTCAAATTCTAGTTGAATTCCTTGCATTCACTTACGCACAAATACCCTTGGGAAAGGTATAAATCCGTCTCTTCCTTTCCCGTTATGGGTTTAAAAAAAAGGACAGATTGGGTTCTAAATCCTTGGTTGGCAACCAGTCTACCGCAGAAAGTAATGGCAACCTAATGCGGGATAAACTTCTGCCCAGTCAGTCATGTCTCTCTCGAGACATGATCACCCAAAGCGTGTAACACATGTAGTACTTAACTGACACCTACTGTGGGAAAATCTGCCTAGTCAGTCATATCTCTTTTGAGACATGATCACCCAAGCATGTATCACAATTGGCACTTAACTGACTGACTGGATATAATAGTTAGAATCATGATTAAGACTTCAACTGGTCATAAAGTGGGGGATCGCTTTTCTATTGTTATGTAGTAATAAACTGATCCCCCACTAATTACTATTTAATAATATAATGCATCTTTTCTTTCTCTAGCTATGAGTCAAATAACAGGACAGATTGGATTCTATAGCCTTGGCTGGCAACCAGTCTACCGCAGAAAGTAATGGCAACCTACTGCGGGATAATCTTCTGCCCAGTCAATGATGTCTCTCTCGAAACATGATCGCCCAAAGCGTCTATCACGTATGGCACTTAACTGACTGACTGAATAGGAATCATGATTAAGGCATCTACTGGTCATAAAGTGGGGGCTCAATTTTCTATTGTTATGAAGTAATAAACTGATCCCCCACTAATTCCAAACATTATTGCCGAAATTACTTCAACAATGATATTCCACGGCGTCTTCAACTCTCTAATCGTCGGTTGCGATGGAATCGGCATTACTATCATTCTTTCCTCCTTAGTGCAGTGAGGGCGTTACTGCTGCAGACAGCTGTTTCCCGGGACCTGATACCCTCTCAATAATATTTTCAGCTGCGCTCTTTCCGCAGACAGATACACAATTGAGAGATGAAATGTAGTTATCCGACTGAGGGTAGCTACAACACTTTCATTTCGGTGAAAGACCGAGAAGGAATTGTATTTACCAGAGCGCCCACTTCGACCCAGAAATGACATAGGGTCGAAGTTTAAAGCGGGTTTAACCGTAATACCGTAAAAAATTGCCGAATAACTCTCGGCACTACTCCCTATTTGGGGCGTCCAAGGTGCCGGGCAATGAACCTATAACTACTCCTGGAAGAAGGCTTCCTGGCGCTTGGTTTAATATTAATTTGTAACGTCCCCTGTCAAAAGGCCAAGAAGCTATGGCGTCTGTGATAAAGCGATATTTTTCAGACGCACAATATCGAACGACGGAAACAGAGTAAGGCAATTGTCAAAAATCCAGTTACCATAGATAAAATAACACCGTTTGCTGAATTACTTTTAAAATTGTTATTAAGAGAAATGTTCGTAAAATGGGGATTCGGCCCATTATTATTATTATTATTAAGAAAAATGTTCGTAAAATGGAGATTCGCCTCATTAAGAGACATTTTTTTTATAATCATATCACCCCGAGCAAGGCGGCAACGCCACTGATGTGCGGGGGGCTACGTGAAAGTGAAAAGATTGGAAAAGAGAAAACCGGAAACCACATCCTAAACAGGGAACAAGGGATGAGCCATTTCACCTGTTCAATAGACGTGGGTGGAGTGTGAACCGGGCGATAGTTTAGTCTATCTACTCCAATTGCTCGTAAAATAGGGATTCGGCCCATTATTATTATTATTATTATTATTATTAAGAGAAATGTTCGTAAAATGGGGATTCGGCCCATTATTATTAAGAGAAATGTTCGTAAAATGGGGATTCGGCTCACTATTGTTATTAAGAGAAATGTTCGTAAAGTGGGAATTCGGCCCATTATTATTAAAAGAAATGTTTGTAAGATGGGGATTCGGCCCATTATTATTATTAAGAGAAATGTTCGTAAGATGGGGATTCGGCCAATTATTATTATTATTATTAATTTTCTTGGTTTAGGGAGAAGTACATATTGGTCATTTATATTCGAGACTATAAGAAGTTACTTGATTGGTGTTTCTTTAGGGTCTTAATTTTTTGCATGGAATCTAGTCAGTGTATTTTATGTCATCCCCTCCCCCCAACGGAGATGAATACATATGAGAGAGAGAGAGAGAGAGAGAGAGAGAGAGAGAGAGTGAGAGAGAGAGAGAGAGAGAGATCGGCCTAGGGGAAAACGGGAATCGCCCAAACAATTTAAAATTTTGGAGGCGGCTGTTTAATGTTTCATTTAGTATTGATGACCTTGCGAATTGCAATAATTTCATTTTCATTGTGCTCTGTCGTATTACAAAAAAAAAAAAAAAAAAATTACAAAAATATCTTGTCCCTGGCATGTCACGATTGAGAAGAAAGTAGGTTAGTGAGTACCATAGAAAAAACTTCTACCGTAACACTCGGCCTTGTGGCAGTAAAAAAATATAGAGTTTTTTTTTCTTTTCAAAAATGTGAACCTAATCCAAGGTAGAAGAGCCACACAAGGTAAAGTAGTACTGAATGAGGAGCGTGGTATGAACGCAGGAGTAGGAATAAAAAAAGTGAAGATTATGAGGATATGGTGGATAGATAATGATTGACAACATATTTGAAACCTGTAGTGTTAGGGGAAACAGCACAGTAGTTTGTCTGAACCAAAAAGTAGGGTTTTTTTGGGGGAAGAAATGTGCCTGATTCAACCATGTGCATTACTTTTCAACATTGACCTGTCTTCTAAATTTCTCTCTCTTTTATATATATATATAACTGCATGCAGTAAAGAAAGTAAATTTTGGAAATGTTTACAACATCCTAATTCTCGTTGATTATTGCGAAATATCCTGTGAAATCTATTATAATACCTTTATGAACCAAAGATGAGAACAAAAGTCTAATAATCTAAGATTATTGAAAATTACTCATCTCAGAAATAAATAGAAATTATGACGAACCCACTGACAAAATTCACTTGTCAAAATCCATCTGACATTGATTATAAAAGTCCTCAAAAATACACCACTAAAGTCCCTTCGGGACGGTAGCTTAGTGGAAACAGTAGTTGATTATACATGTGCTAGTATCATCTAGTGGTGATGAACAAAATCCAACATGAAAGAATAGTAATTGATTTCACGGGATATTTTGCAATAATCAACGAGATAACTCACATCAGCCAATCTATGGACACCTGATGATGACCAGAAGGTACTTGGTCGAAACGTTGTGTCTATTATAACACCTATATCAACCAAAGATGAGAACAAAAGTTCGAAGTAATTCCAAGATTATTGAAAATAACTCATCTGTGTCGTGTCCCTTCATAGCCCTCCGCATCTTTCTGTCTCTTGTTATTTCTCCTAAACCCTGTTCTACCATCCATTTCCACAGGCCCATCAAGTATATTATGCGCTGATTTTCTCCTTTCCCTAATCTGTTTTTTCTTGTGAGTATTAGATTTTCCAAGCCCTCCTTTTCTCATTACGTGCCCCAGAAATTTCAGCTGCCGCTTTCTAATGTTAGGTATAAGTTTTCCTTTTGTTTCCATTTTCTTTAGAAAGCCCATCGTTGCTCAGATGTTCGGTCTATGGTATCCTCAGCATCTTTCAGGTCAGTAGATCCAGATTTCTCTTGCTTCAAGTCACTTCTTCACCTTTCAGAAGACTGTCCGGAATTCATATAAGGAGACTGATATCACGCAACAGTTCAGTACTCTTTCTTTCCTTTATAACGAAGTTTTTTGTTTTTAATACATTCTTTAACTTTTAAAATGTATCTTTGGCTAGCTCAATGAGCCTTCGGATTTCAGGGTCGCACTTTCTGTTTTTTGTTAGAACACTTTTCAGATATTTAATTTTTTTTTTAATTGTTTGATTTTAGTGTTCCCAAGTTGTAATTTGAATTTGGGGCAACTTTTGCTGATAACCAAGTATACTCTATTCTTACAGTTTATGCTTAGTATTTTCTTCTTACTTTTCTTTGCTACCTTCTGTAGGAGATTTTCTAGTTTCTTTTCTGTATCTGCTATCAACAATGTGTCATCTGCATATCTTATATTGTAGCGCCAATAATAAATCCTGATATGACTTCTAATTCTCTCAGAATCGCTTCGATGCATAAATTGAATAAATCCAATGAGAAGACACATCCTTATTTTACACTCCTTTCTATTTTTGTGTATCTATTGAACTCATGGCTTAAGGCACTTTTCATGATAATGCTCGCTATATAACAATATTACTTTTTAAAAAAATAAGCTGTTATTTAAACTCAAATAGCATATACACAAATTTCAAAAAGAAAATAAAGAATACCATCATCTAAGGGAGGTAACTAATATTTTTTCTATTCGCAGTTATCTACCGTAAGTAAACAATAATATTAGTCAGCATTGTATTCTTTCTCAGAATTTTTGAGACGAAGTATTGTTAGCATTTTCGGCCATTTTCCCCCAATCTAATATTACTTTTCATCCCAACGTTGGAATTGTTTTAAATTGTATGGAATTTAAGTCATTAGTATGGTTGTGCAGTGGATATCAGCTCGTAACGACAAATCGAGAAGCCGAGTTCGAATACTAGTTGAATTTTGAATTCCTTCCTAGCGTTCACTTACGCAGAAATACCCTTGGGAAAGGTATTATAATCCATCTCTTCCCTCCAGTTATGGGTTAACTAACAGGATAGATTGGATTCCATAGCCTTGGCTGATAGCCAATCAGTCATGATTCTTTCGAGACATGATCGCCTAAGCATGTATCAAGTATGGCACAACTAACTGAATGACTAACATATATATGTTAGTCATTCAGTTAGTTGTGCCATACTTGATACATGCTTAGGCGATCATGTCTCGAAAGAATCATGACTGATTGGCTATCAGCCAAGGCTATGGAATCCAATCCAGTTAGTTGTGCCATCTATATCATGATCTTTCGAGTTATAGGGGCCTGTACACTACAGCTGCTGCAGTAGAATTGGTGTGTCTTAGGTAAGACAGTCTGACGGAGCCCAACCTACTGCAGGCTGGTTTGAAATTTTTCTTCACCTACACTGGTTGTCACCCAAAGCTAAAGAACACAATTTGTGTTGGTTGGGAGGAGGGAAGAGATGGATTCATACCTTTCTTAATGTAAGTTAATGTAATAAACACGACTAGAATTCGAACACGGCTCTCCGATAACTCAATCCATTACTCCATCGTGCCTGTATATATATATATATATATATATATATATATACACACAAACAGTCATCCACAGACAGATCTGTTTCGCTATATCACAGCTCATCAGTACGGTTAGACATCCGGTTGCTTTTAACCCAGGATTGAAACTCGACCGAATTGGCGGCAGTCGGCGATTCTACCTCTGAGCTATGGGCGCTCGGTTGAAGGAGACAGATATATTTGTGATTGTTCAAAACCCACAAATCCCAACCCTGGTTTTTATATATATATATATATATATATATATATATATATATATATATAGAGAGAGAGAGAGAGAGAGAGCGATATCTAGAGATACCTATGAACAAAGCCAAGAATACACTCAAGCCCTCGGTCATGATGACTTGTAACTCTGTGCTAGCACAACCATCGACGGCTTACAAACAGTTCCGTCTACCCAATTCCACTCACAAGGATTGGGTCAACTCGTGTTATGTGCTTTTCAAGCACTTTATAAAGGTGCCACACTGTGGGATCACCGCCCCAGAAGGATAAAATCAAGAAGTCACCTTCTTGACAAATCGACCAAGGTAAGTTTCGAACTCGGATAAAATGATCGGAAATAAGCATATATATATTTAAAAAATCACTTGGTTCTGATGAAGGACCGAGGGCGGTCTGAAATATAAAATAGAATAATAAAAATAAACAAATACTGTCCAAAAAAAAGTACATTTTTAAATTCAAAACTTTTTAATATTCTTTCCTATATATATATATATAGGAGGAGATGCTAAAAGATTTACGACTGTAACAGAAAAAAAGTATTCTTGTTTGGCTATTTGACACCTCGTATGTGTGGGTAACTTTAGTTGACATAGGAATCAATTCTGCATGGTTACTGTCAGTTTCAAGCTTCAATAAAATCATCAAATATATATATAGCCCTATAGTGGTCTCTCTCTCTCTATATATATATATATCTCTCTCTGTATATATAAACAAAAATAAAACACAAACATCGAACCATGAACCAGAAAAAACAAGCCGTCACGCGGCAAAACATAACAACATTGCAAGAAAAAAATCAAATCAATAAAAGAGGTCAATACAACAGCAAAAGAAGCCAGCCCAAACTTATTCAATATGAAACAATTTATCGAACACCCACTTGCAAAAAAAAACAAAAAAAACCGAAACTTTCAAACACCTGCACAATAAAAAGAAAAAGAAAAAAAGAAAAAGAAAATCAACCAGTCACTAATAAGACCACTCCCATTAACATTACACCGCGCTCCATATAAACAAGAAAAAACCGGGATCTAACGGCAAATCAATCCTTACGTTTAAGAACATCATAACGATGTCCTCACGAAACTTCGAAGTCAGCATGAATCTGCTCAATTAAATCTTTGTAATAATGCCGGGAGTAAAACAATCTAGTCGTAAAAAATGGCAGTTTTCTTCAGTTATGTTTGAATAACCACACATCTACTAACATCTAACCTA
>JBBBDQ010028941.1:167500-342500 GCA_037127315.1 Ascarosepion bandense
TGTTTTAAAGAAAAAAAAATTAAGTGTATCTTTTTAAGTGTATCTTTTTAGATACACTTGAAAATTTTTTCTTTAAAACAATATTAAAAGTATTATTACAGTTAGGATTACATTTAAAAATATTCAAACTCCATTGCTGTACACATCACGCGTGGTACAATACAGTATACGTGGATTATCATTATGCTATATATACATATATATATTCGTCATCCACATACACGCCTGTTTCTCTGTATCACAGCCCATCAGTGTGGCGAGACATCTACTTGCTTCTGACTGGGATCGAAACTGGACCGATTTGGTATCAGTCGGAGTCACTAACCACTAAGCGATAGGCGTATGGAATCAGAGAAGGGAAATTTTAGCGTGTTGTATATAAGCAGTGTATACACACGCCAGTCACCGAAAGAACTCAATCCATTACTGAAGAGTAATGCATAAATTGCGGAAGTGGTAACTGTTTTTTAAAAAATTTCCTCTCTAAAGAGCTCAATCGTAATGAGAGCATATATATATATATAAACATGTTACGGAAATTAACGAATTTTAACGAAACTTGGTTAAGCAACCGACAATTTGTATTCATGGTCGAGTGGTCAAGACGGTACCAGATCAAATGGTATGCTTCTCCTATGTAATAGGGGTCGCAGGTTCGAATCCTGCTGGATAGCACACATTTTCGTAATAAAAATTTATCGTAAATAATCAGGTCGGTAGATATAAATATAAAAATACTGTTTAATTAAAAAAAAAACAGAATATCTATTTAAATACGAGTATCGGTAAAAATAATGTTCAAAATAATTCATTGCATACATATATATTTATTGATACACTCACATATATGCAAAATTTTTTCACAGTATCATTTGCCACAGAAAGTCAATTCATAATTTCTTTTCAGAATTTAATGTCTTCGTCTTCAGATGCTTCAAGTTTTGTGACTTCCTAATGCACTCACTTTTTAACTACCACCTAAACATTACAACTGATAGATGTATGTCTAAATTTCAGTTGTAGACTTCAAAATATGCCAGAATTAAGTTAATAACATTTTTTTTCTTTATTTTAAATGATAAAGTCAACATTCCTGATGATGACTGGAGATGGTTAGATTAAACTTTGAACATAAATTTCATAAATTTTATCCAGATTTGCGACGGCTTATACACAAACTGTAAAATTGATGAAGATAGAACTGAAGTCTTGTCAATCGATTTAGAAAACAAAAACTTTATGAATATCAATAAATAGGTTGCATATTGATGAAAAGAGAACAAATTTGCATAAATTTTTAACATAATATTTTTTGTCACAGCACCTAATTCAATGGTGAATATTAATCGCATTGAGCGAACATTTCAGAAGAGACTACGATTCACACTCATACAACTATGAGAGAGAGAGAGAGAGAAAGAGAAAGAGAGATAGAGAGAGTGTGTGTAAAAAAGATAGAGGAACAGTGCGAGGGAGAGAGAAACAGTGAGTGAAGAAGAGAGAGATTGTAAAAAAGAGCGAGAAACAGTGATGGGGAGAGAGAGAAATAGAAACCAGTGATTATGAAAGAAGGAGAGAAAATGCACCCGTCTCTTGCATGCGCAAGGTAATGATGATGTCCTAAAGGATGAAACGCCTCCCACGAAACTTTGTCCACTTTGTCATAAATCTAAACTTATTTATAAAGGGAACTTTGTCTGTATGTGTGTGTGTGTGTGTGTGTGTGTGTGTGTGTGTGTGTGTGTCCGTTACCTATAGACTCCGAAACGGCTGAACCGATTTTCTTGAAAATTTACACAATTGTACTATAAGCGTCTGTGAGTGTTCTTAGCTAGGTTTTGTGTCGAGGTACACCGATAAATATCGAAAATCGAAAAAATCGGGTTATAGAAGGAGGAGTCCATTTTAATCAAATTTGATACATTCATAGACAAAGACATAAGAAATGATATTCAGAAGTTTCAAGGTTGCAGTTCTTACAATAGTGCAGAAAATCGATAATATATATATATATATATATATATATATATATAAAAGGCAAGATGTTTGTGTGTATGTCTGTTTATCTGCCTGTATGTCTGTATTTTTTCAGCCCTTTTATTTTAGTTTTTGCTTCGGGTTTGGCTCTAAGTAGGTATAATTTTAGTTCTTAGTCTCAGCCATGATACCATTTACTCAGAGGACTTATTTAGCCTTCAAAATTCAGTTTCCGACGAAAAAAGCTTATTTGATATCGATAGCAGAAAATCAAAATTTGACTTACATCCATTCATTTTTCTTTCAGTCTACGGTTTCGCTTTAACTGGAAACAACTATTGATTTATAGTCTTTCTTGCCAACGTCCAAAGAGTCTGAGCTCCAGAACCATGAATTAGTTTTAAAGCTTTCATTACACCCGAGCAACGCCGGGCTATACTGCTAGCATAAATATATAAAGACAAACGCTCTTTAATTCTTGTTTGATTAAAAGTCAAAAGACGGGGAACTGTTATTTTTTTATTTTTTTATTTAAATTTCTTTTCTAAGTGTATGTATCTTATTTGTCGGTGGATGTAAGAACTGTTTGGAGTTTTTAATCAATGGATTTCGATTTTGCGATCATTTTGAAGCCCATTATAAATGGGGGACACAGGAATTATAATTCTCTGTGTTGTTTATTTAAAATTAAGTTTTTAAATTTTCACAAGGATGTTTGCCAAATGCGTTCAGCTTCCCAGTTTTTTTTTTATGCAAGTACGCATTTTAGAAAAACAAAAAAATAAAAACGCTTATAAAATCTGTTGCTCTTTATTTTTCTTTATTTAATATGCTCTAGCACTTAAGTATACTGGAAAAAAATGCCATGTGCTTTAATATATACACGGGTTGCACTCTTGCGTGACAAGTAGCTTGTCAAGTTAGTCTATGACATATGATTAACATATTAAATAGATGTGTGCACAAACACAGGGAGCACGAAAATTCAGAAATAAGACTGATAAATTCTCTTTCTGAAAGAATGCATCTCCGGCACTAAAAAATAAATCAACTTTAAACTCTTGCATTGGTCACACGACAACCACAGTCTACAGTAGGTTAACTTGTCAGTTATCGAAACTTGCTACAATTTCGACACATGCCATTGGCTAAATATCTATTTTTCATGAGAGAGCGGTAAAAAAATGATAAGATTATGATTAACTGCTAATCTTATATGCTTATCAATTTCAAATCGCGATATCTTTTAATGAATATTGTTTCTTATTGGTTACAATTAGGAAGAATTTGATTGTATGTGCGGATGTATGCGTGTGTCAAAAGGGCTGATTTGTTAGAAAATATAACTGCAAATATATATATATATATATATATATATATATATATAAACATATATATATATATATATATATATATATATAAGAAGCGTTATATAAATGTTGTCTCCAAAATAAATAAACGCGTTGGCTTGGCGCGTTACCTGACTCAACAAATTTTTTTCTTTCACTCTTTAGTCTGGGTCATGGGAATACATTTCTAAGCAGATATAAAACTTTCATGTTTATATATATATATATATATATATATATATATATATAAAGAGCAACAGATTTTATATATATATATATATATATATATATATATTCGTTTCCCGATTGCCACAGGTGGAAACTATGGTAAAACAGTGGCTTAAACTAAACCACATGTCAACATACACTATCTAAGTTTCTTTCTCAAACGTTGTTTCTGTCTGCCTATGACTCTCTCTTATGCACTTTCTCTCTAATCACTGTTTCTCTTTTTCTTTCTTTCTTAATCACTCTTTTTTCTTTCTTTCTTTTTCTCTCTCTTATATGATCACTGTTTTCCTTAATTACTTTTTTTATTTTCTCTCTCTCGCTTAATCACATTTTTCTTTTCTTTCTTCTACAAGCAGTTGTCTCTGGAAGTGCCTTGTTAGTTGTCTTTAATAAAACTTGTATAAACTAGGGGTTGGTATTAATTTCTCACAAGAAACGCTAACTTAGCGGGAAAAGTATTAACGATTTATCATGTAAGCACACACTCAATTCTCTCTTTCGTTTTTGACCTAATGAAGACGAGCCAAAGCGAGGCACCTAATCTAGTTTCAATGAAACGGTTTACCATTTCTGATAATCTTCAGAATTTATCTGGATTCTGCATCCTATTTTACACACACACACACACACACACACACACAATTAAAGTAGATTTCCTTGATGGGACTTTAGATTTAGTAAATGATATATACCAATCATCCAAAAAACAAAAACAAAAAACAAAACAAACAAATACAAATTCTTTATATACCTACCCAAAATTTTTAATAATGATGTTTTAAATGAAATAGTGGATAGAAATGCCCTAATATTAAATATGTAAAAAAAAAAAAATATCTATCGCGGAAAAAAATATAATTAGAAAAATTATTTGGTACCCACCCACTTTCAAGCAAATGATTAGCAGTAAATTAGGCCAAAAATTTCTCGCTTTGATTGAGAAACATTTCCCGAACAGTAATCCATTAAGCAAGATTTTATATAAAATACACTAAAATTAACTTATAGCTGGACTGATAATCTAGAAAAAATAATAAGAAACAATAATAACATTTAAAAATAAGAATTTAAACCTAAATGAAAATAAGAATAATTCCAAAACTGAAATCAATAATTTAGACAAGGAAATATGTAGTAGAAATCCTATAGAATGTACCTTGAAAAATAAATGCCTTACAGAATCTATTGTTTATCAATATACTATTTCTTCTATTGAAAACCCTGGTAGTAAAAAATATGTGGGAAGTAGTAAAAACTCATTTAGACGAAGGTTTTCTTAACATATTTCTTTCTTTAATAATAATTAGTACCGTAATCGAATATCCCTATCCAAATATTTTTGTTACTTAAAGGAAACTAAAAAACCTCTCACAACAAAATGGAAAATGTTTTAAAAAACGAGAATATGTAAGTATTTAAATGACCCATACCCTTGTGTCTATATCCAAAACTATACATTATTAAATTTCTTAAAAATAAGGATCTATTAAATAAACGTAATGAAATTACTGTTATACGTAAACACTGCAAAGTGTTCACCTTAGAATATAGTTAATAATTCTCCATATAAGCATATTGATTAACTTACATATATCTTTTACTTAGCTTTGTATTATGATATAATATTAATATAATACATTTTAAGGTTGATATAAGTTAAGAATTTATGATGAATTGATCAAAAAATATACTCTGAACCCCCCAAAATATAAAAATATTTTCATCAAACCTTTAAGGCAGGTTGAAAATAAAGTTTGTTTTTGTTTTTAAGAAAACAAAGAGTAGGGATACATATAACTAAGAGTATTTCTTTATAACAAAAATGTATACATCTTACTGGAAGTAAGTAGTCTAGTCGTAAATATGACAGTTTTCCTTAGAGATGCATGAATACCACTCATCTCTAACATATAACCTATATTTTAAATTTTCGACCTTCATTTTGATTAATTAAATTAAACAGACCCATATGAGCTAAAATTCTGTTTTCCCCTCAATATTAACTCTTTAATAAGTAAAAATATTATTTTCTATATTCAAATGTAAATCATTTTCGCAATGTAGATTAAATTAATTTTAAATAAAAACAAATTCAATTATACTATGCCCTACGCTCTACGTTGTAGTGAGCACTTATTTAAAAAGTAAATGCCGGAGAACTCTGGATTCTAAACCTGTTGCTTCTCTTTATCTGGATATATATGTTGTTTAAAATTTTAACAGTTTAATTTATTCTTCGATTTGGACAATTTCGGTGATTCCGGGGAGAATTTGAATAAAATGAGTTCCATATTTTCTGGGAATTTTACGTTTAATAAGTTTTTATCAAATAATTTTTGTGATTTAATAAAAAATAAGTCTATTGGCATACATTGTTTCTTCATCAGTTGCATTTTCATGTATCATTAGAGTATTTACCTCATCTCCTTAGATGTAGATGCGACACGAGGTCGGGTTTCAATGTGGGACAACTGCTCAAAGATTTTCCAAGCCCCCACATACGCGGTAACTGGGTACTAAAGTAATAATAATTATATATATATATATATATATATATATATATATCATCCCCAGACAGTCCTGTTTGCTGTATCACAGCTCATCAGTACGATTAGACATTTGATTGCCAGGATTGAAACCCGACCGGTTTGACATCAGTCTGTGATTCTACCTCTAAGCTATGGGCGCTTGGCGGAGGAATGCGTTTATAAGCCTTCTCACTTTATCTCATCATTTCCACTCTCCTATCCCACCCCCACACGTCTATATGTAAGATTATCTATTTAAAGAAAGGAAACAATTAAATTTGAACTTGTATATACCTATGTCCACATCAAAATTGTGTCAGATTCCATTAATTTTTTTGTATTTATTCCGACATTCACAGATAATTCAAAAAGTTTTTCTATTCGAATCGGCATATTTATCTTGGTCGTTATATTCACGGTGATTCGGCCGTTGAGTTGTGGCCTGACTAGCAAACTATATAATAATGATAATTCCTCATCTACAAATGAGGAAATGTATCCCATATAAACGCATTTAGTTTCCCAAATATCACATTGGAACAATAGCAGCGGGATTACCGTATTTTCCGCATTACAAGACGCATTTTTTTTCCTAAAAATGTACCCTGAAAAATACGTGTGCATTTTCCAAGACGAATGTATCAGTTATCACCATGGTTACCACCCTGACACGGATGGTAGTGAGGGTCATTTATTGTACATGACTGACAGTAGTGATGACTCTGCAAATGATAGTTTAGAGCTTTTACATGAATCCAGTAGTGACAAGATTTTGGGATTTCAGGATAATTAAAATTTCTTTGATTCTTTTATATTTTTACATTAATATTTGAAAAAATTTTTTTAGTTCATTTTTATGAAAGTAAAACCATCCTTGGACAATGAAATATGTATAGTATATTTACTAACCACCGACTATTATGGCGCAGGTAAGTGACGCATGGTGAGTGTGTTATTGTATGAAAATAACTTTTTCTTCTTAAAAATTTCTTTCCAATATTAGGGTGCGTCTTGTAAGCCGGAAAATACAGTATAGTCAAAAATAAAAGTTACGAAGATTTTTTTTGTTTTAAATGCAAAGCAAATTCGTGACAATGCAGATGAATGAAAATTAGAAATGAAAAATGATTAAGATGTAATGGCTTAAAATCAAGAAATCCTTCACCTAAAATAATAAAACAATGAAAGATGCTTTTGATTGAAATAAAAACAATTAGAATGAGGTGCATGAAAACAAAATGATTGGTCAGTATTGAAAGGTTAGTTTGAAGAAAAAAACAAAAAAAACAAAACAAAACAAACCAAAAAAACAAAATTAAAAAAAAAAGAACGAGTAAGTTGAATTAAATGTCGACTGATAATCAGTGCAATGACTCGCTAATTCAAGCAATGGTGAGAGGAAGGGTCTCAATGAGGGTTAGAGTTAGTTAAGGAAGCGGGTTGAGCAGTTGACCCGGGTTGGAGGTTGGGAAGGGTATCTCTTGACGTGCCCTAAATAATCAAATGGAGTAGTACTTGGTACATCTGCACGTGATCCCATACCATCCCTCCTTTTTCGGAAATGCTACCGGGTGGACCGGGTGGACCCTTCAAGCCCTGAAAAATAGAAAAGAAACATTATTCTAAATAAATGAAAGAAATAAACAACGATGGAAACAAACAAATATGCAAAAATAGATACCACCCGCACACGCATCAAAAAATACTTTTTGCAAACTTTCCTCACACCAAAAGAAGGACAAAAGTTCATATATATATATATATTCGCAAATCCTTCGTTTTTTGAGTTGTTAACCCCAGAACACTAACAATCAAACCACTACTAACCATGTGTATATCATATCGATTGTTAAATATAAAAAAAAAAAATTAAATATAAATATTTATTTGAAATATTTTACATGCACACACTTCAAACTTTGTACTTTGAGTTAACATTAATAGGAGGCTTACGGCAATATCACGTTGAATACACCGGTTCTCGCTCGATCACCGAAGTTAAGCAACGTTGAGTCTGGTCAGCACTTAGATGGGTGACCGCTTGGGAGTACCAGGTGCTGTAAGCGTTTAGTGACGGATGTGCGTTGTGGTGCAGTGGATATCGGCTCGGAAAGAGAAATCGGTGAGCCGAGTTCGAATTCCAGTTGAATACCCTGCATTCACTTAAGCACTGCTACACGTTGGAAAAGATATTAATCCATCCCTTCTTTCCAGTTATGGGTTAAATAACAGGGTATGTTTTGGGGACCCTGCCCTTAAAAACAAAATTCCAATAAATCTTGATACTCGAAAAGAAAAAAGTATTACTAGATACAAAACTTATATAAAAACAACAATACGGAACGGGGGGGGGGTTGCCAGGAGTAACAGGAGCAAACATACTAAGAACCACAAGCGATAGGGAAACGTGGAGAACCATGATCGCCTACGTCCTGAAGGGACAAGGCACATAGAAGAAGAAATTGTTGAAAGGAAAAAAAAGGTATTACAAGCAATAAGTAAATGAAATTTAGTTGGCAATAAAGGACCAGCCGAGGTTGATATACCATAAAAAAAACACATTAATAGAAACTGAAAATCATTATTTAGGTAAGAAAATCAGGAACTGAAAATTGTAATTAAAATAGGAAAATTTGTACTGGGTATAATATACCCATGGTTAGTGTATTAGGATTAAGCTTAAAGTTTACAATAGACGCTGTTAAATGTACAATCCAAGATGCAACTGAAAAATACTTTTTACAAAGTTTGGGGCGTGTTTCTGACACTAAAACAAGGTAGAATGTTCATATTTTTCAAAGGTCATCGTCGTACTTCAACACAGCAACTCATAAAAATGTTCAAAGTGTCCAGTGATTACTCCTACACACGCATACACCCGTCAAATCATCGATTGGCGGACTCTTTCAAATATTCCACAGAGTATCGAATGGTTTCGACGGTCCCCTTGACACGTTCATGAAGCGTCTCTTCATTATTAATATCTGCTGCATAAACCAATTGTTAGATGTGTTCATAGAAATAAAAAAAAATGAGGTCGGGAGAACGTGCAGACCATGAAACATGTTCTCCTCCATCTATCCATCTTACATGCTAGATGTCAATCAGCGCATCGCGAACAATGTGACTAAAATGTGCTAGAGCCCCATCATGCATGAGCCACATGGGTCTTCATATTAGCAGGGGTACATCCTCTAGCAGCATTGGAAGTGTGTTTTGTAGACAGCTTCTGTAAGGCGTGCTGGGAGAACATATGGACCTACCAGAAGGTCACCAACAATTCCAATCCACGCATTGGTCATAAATTGGTGCTGGTATCTAGCCTGTATTATACCCTGGGGATTTCGATCCGCCCACAAATGTGGGTTGTGTAAATTTGTTATTCCATCTCTTCCAGATGTTGCTTCTTCTGTAAACAAAACTGAAGAGACAAACAATGGATCGGCATTTTGTGCAATAAACAATCTGCAAAACCTCTCTTGTGGTAAGTGATCAGAGGGCGAAAGATCTTGCACATGTTTCAAATGGTCTTGATACAGGGGGTGCTATTGAAATAATTTCCACGTGGTACTATAAGATGAACGACATGCTAGGGCCATTTGATGTGTTCTGATACCTGGATCAATCTGTATAATGTGTTCCTCATAGTCAGGTGTACGAGCAGATAAAGGATCTTTTTCGATCCATAGTTTGTGGTGCCACGGATCCTGTCTCAGCAAGTCAATGATAGAAAGCAGCAAAGGCTGGATGACTCGGCAGCCTTCGGTCTGGAAACTCAATGTGATACACCCGTGCATTCTCGCGTCCATTACCACTTGCCGACCGTATGTAAAATCATATCTGCCTGCTCACGATATGAATATTCTGCCATTGTTAAATAGAACACTTCTCAGCTAACCCACTACTAAACACGTTAAATGCTGAAGACAGACTAGCCACAACTAGTCTACACGGCGACACTGCGACATCTAACGTAAACCTTCTTTAAAGTTTATGAAAGATTTGCAGACATATATTTATATGGACTTTTGTCCTTGTTTTGGTGTGAGTAACCCGCCTCCAAAGTTTGTAACATTTTTTTTATACACCCCCTATATATGTTTTAATTGAATGTCTCTCACTCCCTACAGCCTGCGTGGACTGACTATATTAGTAGCCATATATAGTGACCACAGGAGAACTTGTGACTTGTATCAGTAATTACTAGAATGCTATCAGATTCCCTGTCTTGCCATAGTGTACTCTCTTTACAATAAATCTCTTTTCTTTCATCTATGCACGTGTTGCTGTTCTTTCACTCGAGTACCACCTTCTCTGTTTGTAACATCTTTAAAGCATACAACTATATATGTTATACAGTACTGTGAAAAAGTATTAGGTCAAGAACTATTTTCTCTTTTATGAGGCATATTGACAGAAAATAAATTGAATTAAAGTAATTTCATTTGATTTACTCAACAAATGCTTTAACAAGAAAAATACTTGTTTCAAAATAAATTTAATATTTAGTATAATAGCCTTTTGCTTTGATCACAGCCTTCATTCTGTCAGGCATTGACATCACAAGCTTCTTCAATGTATCTAATGGTATCTCCTGCTAAGCAGCTTGTATTTGTTCCCAAAGCATGTCTTGCGAAGTAACATTAGATTTATCAATTGTTTTATCCAAAATTTCCCATAGATGTTCAATAGGATTGAGGTCAGAGCTTTGTTGGGGCCACTTCAAATTCCGAAGCCTTCCTTTCTCTTCCTTTTTTGTTAAATAATTCTTACAAAGGTTTGGCTTTTCAACGTGTATTTGAATTTCAGTGAGGTTTTTAGGAAAATCACCCCTGTCCTAATACTTTTGCACACTACCGGTAGTGTGCAAAAGTGTCAGGACAGGGGTGATTTAAACTTTATTTTGATGCCTCATAAAAGTTAAATTCGTTCTTGTCCTAATACTTTTGCACAGTACTGTATATAACAAGGTGGTAGGCTTTTTCCGAAGATTTATTTGCGTATGAAAATTTCAGACTTTGACTTTCAGCATTGAAAGGGTTAAGAGAAAAGGTTAAGAAAAAAAAAAAAAAAGAAGAAAAATGTGGAAAAAAGGGGTTTAACATTAAGAAAATACAGCCTAACAAAATTAAATAAAACCATAAAATGAAATTATAGAGGTGCCAAAATGTTCTTGAAAATGACCAGAATTACACTTTCCTGTAACCCCAAGTGATAAACATTTATTGGATTGTAATGTGTCAGCGAAAACTTGATTTGGAAATCAGAAATATTTTAATCTTTATCATTTTGCGGGAAATATATTACTTTATCGATTCGTCCCTCTACAACATGTAAAAATAAACAATATATTCAACATCTCTTAAATCGAGACGTCTTAGTACAATTTTGGTTGGGAAAATTTAAAAGTAGAAAATGGGTTACTATTAACCTTCAAGAGACATTCTGGTATTGGTTTTCACCCTCTTTGCTTTTTGCATTTTAAATTCTGAGAACCCGTTGGCTGTTGACAGTTGGGTTTGTTAAAATACGCGTATATTCAGACTCATAGGAATAGAAATTTCGCATCTTGAGAAACACCTGCGAGATTAAAAGCGATGCTTGATTCTTTATCTAAACCAGTGCAGAAGAGGCTCCACCCCAAAAAGTAAAAAATGAAACAAAGACCAAAACTAACAAAAAAGTTTCTGATTGTCAATACCAGTGATAAAGAAAATTAAGAAAGACAACATTATAATCATTCGTAGGAGTCGTCGAGAAAGTTGAGATCCGAATCACTCCGAACCGCCGGAATAGCCAAGAGTCCAGGTCAAAGTAGATAAACGAACGAGTAGAAGCCAACTATCAAGAGTAAGAGCCCTTCGATGACTTCTTCTTCTTTTATGTGCCATGTCCTTTCAGGACGTAAGCGATCATGGCTTTCCACGACTCCCTATCCCTGATGGCTCTTAGCACGCTTTCTCCTGTTACACTATTCAACCCTCGTTCTGTCATCCACTAGCTCAAGCCCATAAATCTAGAATAGTATAGAAACTAGCATGGCCACAAAATGAGGGATCAGTCTGTATATCGATTATAATATAGATTTGGTCCCCCACTTTATATCCACATTATAATTTCTTATAAACAGTTGGCATATATCGCCTTCTTTTATGTGCTATGTCCTTTCAGGACGTAAGCGATCATGGCTTTCCATGTCTCCCTATCCCTGGTGGCTCTTAGCACGCTTTCTCCTGTTACACCATTCAACCCTCGTTCCGTCATCCACCTGATCAAGTTCTTCAAATATGTTATCCGCTGCTTCCCTCTGTCTTTTTTCCCTCTATCTGGCCTGTGAGTATCAGGTTCTCCAAGCCCTCCTTCCTCATTGCATGTTCCATGAACTTTAGTTGTCTCTTCCTGATGCTCAGTATTAATTTCCTTTTCGTCTCAATCCTTTCCAAAACTTCGTCATTGCTCACATGCTCGGTCCATGATATCCGCAGCATCCTTCTGTAGAACCACATTTCAGCTGCTTCAAGTGTTTCCTTCATCTTCGAAGATATTGTCCAACATTCACTGCCATACTGAAGAACCGACATCACATAGCAATCCAGTACTCTCCTCTTTGTTTCTAGTGAAATTGAGAAGTCGTGGAATGCCCGAAGCAATATTAATATTTAATAGTTGTGAGAACTTCCTGAAAATGATTATTGTCGTATATAAATATAGACGAAGAGCATACACACTAATACTTAATCACCAAAAGGTTGCCGGAAATAATGTAAAATTTTAACGCTTTGTCGTTGTTATTAATCTTTCTGTTTGTTCTCCAAGAAGTAAAATTCCTTTCATCATACTCTGGTGTTTGTGATAATTTCCAATGAGCGAATTCGCAGAATTTGATTTCCAGCGATGCAGTAAACAAAAACTATAGTTTAGCAAGGTTCGAAAAATCTTGTGGGGTAGACAATGACCCCACTAGACACTACGATCTTGTAATTGACGTAGCAGTGAATGAGTGATGGAGCATATCAAAGAGTAAAGTAATAACCCTCACACCAATATAAAAATCATTCCACAGCCACGCATCTAATCTATACTTACTCATAAATGGAACTTTGTGTGTGTGTGTGTGTCCGTTACCTATAGACTCCGAAACGGCTGAACCGATTTTCTTGAAAATTTACACAGTTGTATGATAAGTGTCTGCGAGTGTCCTTAGCTAGGTTTTGTGTCGAGATACCACCGATAAATATCGAAAATCGATAATCGAAAAAATCCGGTTATAGAAGGAGTGGTCCAATTTTAATCAAATTTGATACACTCATAGACAAAGACATAAGAAATGATATTCGGAAGTTTCGAGATTGCAGTTCTTACAATAGTGCAGAAAATCGATAATATATATATATATATATATATATATATATATATATATATATATATATAAAAGCTTTCATTACACCCGAGCAACGCCGGGCCATACTGCTAGTACGTTTATATATGGTGCCATGACTTCAGGATTGAGACCTTGTGGAACCACATCCGTTTACATAGAAAACCTATTTGAACGTTGAACCAAAGAAAATATTTACATTGT
This sequence comes from Ascarosepion bandense, assembly GCA_037127315.1. Lineage (NCBI taxonomy): Eukaryota > Metazoa > Mollusca > Cephalopoda > Sepiida > Sepiidae > Ascarosepion > Ascarosepion bandense. The sequence goes on from JBBBDQ010028941.1 coordinate 181,168, forward strand.
TTAGACAGTTGTCCTAATATTCACGGCATTTTGGTCGTTATACGCTTCGGCCTTCTTCAAGGACGCATGGCCCAATTAACAAAAGTGTTGGTTGGATCCATTGACTTGAGTTATGAGTTCAATACTAGCTGAACAAAAAACTTAGTTGATTTAAATGAAGATAACTGAGACATCCGGAAGAGGCATGACTCGTGGAACGAGAACAATCTACCCTAGTGATAGAAATAAAGGATTCAATTCAAAATTTCAATCATCTAAAGAATGTCGAAGCCTAGAGCGACTGAAACATTGTGAATATGACAACAAAGATAAGGACAACAGTCCAAACAACGTAAATAATTACAATAGCTAATCTCAGAAATATAGACAATTATCAAAGACAAATACATGAAAAATGCACAAAACAAATAATGTATAAATAATTTAGAGGTTATGACCATATATAATTAAGGACTGTCTTTATACAAAACGAAAAAAAAAACTGAGAAGGGACAATATCCTCCTTCATACATTTTTCTTAATTTTCCAGTGGCCTATATATATATATATATATATATATATATATATATATATATATATATATACAGCCCGCTCAAGTAGTAGTCTCAATTGTTCTGATGATCATAAAAATCGATACCAGGCATGGACAGCTTTTACCGATGAGTAGGCTATATGAGATATGGCTCATCATCAGGCTGGGTGCGCTGCTAAAAAAATCCCAGGTAATTTTTTTGGGCGTTCCCAGAACCCTAGTATAACCATCTTCTATGCTGGCTAGCTACAATGCTGAGGATAGATTTTCGTCGTTTGGCTCAGATTGAAGGCTTAAAATATGACACTATGCTTCACTGCTAAACTCCCAAACATTTTCTGTCATCTGATTCTCTAAAGGCAGTCAAAAATATCCATCAAACCTGCATTCAAATTTAGTGTTTTTTTTTTCAAAATTGAATTTTCATTCATTTCATCATCCGTTACACCCAATGGTGTGTAGGGCAGCAACAAAGCTTCTCCACCTCTGCCTATCTTGAGCCAGACTAGTCATTGAACCCCAAGAGTACTGCATGGCTTTCATCTCGTTCTCCACCGTACTTCTCCATGTTCTTGGTCTATCCTCTTTCTTTTGCCATCTGGGGTCCAGTGCAGTGTTGTTCTTGTGATTGACCGTGGATCTTTCTAGAGCACATGCCCAATCCATCACCACCGCCATCTTGTAATGATGGTGCCCATGTTCTCTTGGTTGCATCTTTTCAATAGGCCTTCATTGGAGATCTTCTCTGGCCAAAATATTGTCAGTATTTGTCGAAGGCATACGGTGTGAAAGGATCGAAGTTTGGCGAGATCCGCCTCAGTCATACTCCAGCACCCAGATCCGTAGAGGAGAGTAGATACAACACAGTCATGCTTCAATTAATACCAGGTACGTTTATCAAAGCCAAACATGCGCGATAAAGTGACAGGTTTTGATAAAAACAGCGCATAACCATTTAGATAGGGCCCGATTAGAAATACTTTCTAGTCAAGTAACCTAGTTTGCTCAGACGGCCCTCGATTAAGGAGGTTTCCTAGTATTTGCCTCAAACTAAAAAAATAATAATGAACTAGCAGTATAGCCCGGCGTTGCTCGGATGTAATGAAAGCTTTAAGACTAATCCATGGTCCTGGAGCTCAGACTCTTTGGACGTTGGCACGAAAGACTAAAAGCAATAATTGTTTCCAGTTAAAGCGAAACCGTAGACTGAAAGAAAAATGAATGGATGTAAGTCAAATTTTGATTTCCTGCTATCGATATCAAATACGTTTTTTTCGCCGTAAACTGAATTTTGAAGGCTAAATAAGTCCTCTGAGTAAATGGTATCATGGCTGAGACTAAGAACTACAATTATACCTACTTAGAGCCAAACCCGAAGCATAAACTAAAATAAAAGGGCTGAAAAAATACAGACATACAGGCAGATAAACAGACACACGCACAAACATCTTGCCTTTTATATATATATATATATATAATCGATTTTCTGCACTATTGTAAGAACTGCAACCTTGAAACTTCTAAATAACGTTTCTTATGTCTTTGTCTATGAGTGTATCAAATTTGATTAAAATCGGACCAATCCTTCTATAACCCGATCTTTTCGATTATCGATTTTCGATATTTATCGGTGGTACCTCGACACAAAACCTAGCTAAAAACACTCGCAGACCTTTATAGTTCAACTGTGTAAATTTTCAAGAAAATCGGTTCAGCCGTTTCGGAGTCTATAGATAATGGGACACACACACACACACACACACACACACACACACACACACACACACAAAGTTCCATTTATAAATAAGTTTAGATGTAATTTAGATTCTCAAAGATGTTTCTGACAAGTGATAAAGTTTAAACTCATTTTTATCCGCAGCGTAGAAAGTGAGCTGTTTCAAGTGGAGTTGCCACCTGCGAGCCCACAATGACATCAGCTATTCCCAAAGATTGCGTGACACAAAGCTTCCTGGAAATAATTTCGAGTACGTCAACTACAAAAAGGTGAGTTGAACTGATTATTATTATTATTATTGTTTTCTCTTCTTCCGCGCGACTTTTCGTTTTCAACCAAAGACTTTGGGTGGTTTCCACCAAGTTGTACAACTTCAAACAGATACCACGTTTGTCAGAATGTTTGTAGAACCAAGCAATACAGCGATAAGATATTAGGATTTATTCTGATTCTATTAATGTAGGCCCTTAGTGTCTGTGGTATAGACCCCAACGCCCCAATAATAACAGTGGCCTACACGTCCCACATTCTGGGAACCCGAATTCGGAGACCAGTGTATTTTTTTTTTTTTTTTTTTTAATCATATCACCCCAAGCAAGGCGATAACGCCACTGATGCGCAGGGGGCTACGTAAGGGTAAAAAGAATGGAAAAGAGAAAGCCGGAAACCACATCCTAAACAGGAAACAAGGGATGAGCCTCTTCACCTGTTCAATAGATGTGGGTGGAGTGTGAACCGGGCGATAGTTTAGTCTATCTACTCCAATTGAAAAAAAATAATAAAAAAGGAAAAGAGTGAAAAGATTGGAAAAGAGAAAACCGGAAACCGTATCCTAAACAGGAAACAAGGGATGAGCCTCTTCACCTGTTCAATAGATGTGGGTGGAGTGTGAACCGGGCGATAGTTTAGTCTATCTACTCCAATTGAAAAAAAATAATAAAAAAGGAAAAGAGTGAAAAGATTGGAAAAGAGAAAACCGGAATTTTTATTTTCGATTTATCTATTTGCAGTAACTGCTTTTCCTTTCTCTCTGGTCTTTGTTTCTATGTGCTGTATCACTTCAGGACGTAGGCGATGATGGCTCTCCACAAGTTCCTACCATTTGCAGCTTAGTAAAGCTTTTTCTTTTCACTACATCTCTCACTTTCCTAATCTTCCATCCATTTACACAAACACATCAGAAAGGTTACACGCAGTTCTATTGTCACTCTTGCCATCAATATGTCTTCTTTGTGTCAAATTCTCCAAGCCCTCTTTCCTCATTATGTGCCTTAGATGTTTCAGTAATTATTGTTACTGTTATTGTCTTCTCTTCTTCCACACGGTTTTTTCGACTGGAGATCTTGAATTATGGCTGTTCTCTATCTAATCATACGACATCAAACAGATGGCATATTTCCAGAGCTAAGCAACTCAGATTACTACTACAATTTCATTTTAATTCTGTTGTATACACATTTCCTTCCGGGTCTCAACTAGAGATTTAAGGTCAGAAATGGCCTTATGATATTTTCCGCTAATCATTATGGTTTAAAAAACAAAACAAAAAAAAAACAAAAAAAACACACTTAAGATCACACACAATTTACATGGATAAATTCGTAATGTGTGAGCTGTACTTGTGAGTACAATTGATTGTATTTCTTTAAGGTATCAGTTACCAAGAATCCCTTCAATGATTTTAGTAGAATCTTTTCTAATTAACCCAAAGGCTCCAATTATGAGTGGAATTATTGCTGTCTTTATATGCCTCATTTTTTAGATTTCCACTTGTAAGTTGAAAGTTTTTTTTAAGATCCTCAAATCTAAATCTTATCTTATTTATAAATGGAACTTTGTCTCTGTGTGTGTGTGTCCATTACCTATAGACTCCGAAACGGCTGAACCGATTTTCTTGAAAATTTACACAGTTATACTATAAGCGCCTGCGAGTGTTCTTAGCTAGGTGTTGTGTCGAGGTACTCCCGATAAATATTGATAATCGAAAAAAATCGGGTTATAGAAGGAGTGGTCCGATTTTAATCAAATTTGATACACTCATAGACAAAGACATAAAAAACGATATTCAGAAGTCTCAAGGTTGCAGTTCTTACAATAATGCAGAAAACCGATAATATATATATATAAAAGGCAAGATGTTTGTGCGTGTGTCTGTTTATCTGCCTGTATGTCTGTATTTTTTCAGCCCTTTTATTTTAGTTTATGCTTCGGGTTTGGCTCTAAGTAGGTATAATTGTAGTTCTTAGTCTCAGCCATGATAGCATTTACTCAGAGGACTTATTTAGCCTTCAAAATTCAGTTTACGACGAAAAAAACGTATTTGATATCGATAGCAGGAAATCAAAATTTGACTTACATCCATTCATTTTTCTTTCAGTCTACGGTTTCGCTTTAACTGGAAACAACTATTCCTTTTCAGTTTTTCGTGCCAACGTCCAAAGAGTCTGAGCTCCAGGACCATGGATTAATCTTAAAGCTTTCATTACACCCGACCAACGCCGGGCTATACTGCTAGTGTATCATATAGAGAGATTGATATTACGTAAAAGTTCAGCACCGTTTCGAATGAACATTTTTTATCATGTCAACCTAAGCAAGGTAATTGAAGTAGAGTAAATGACACATTCCCAGTAACACAGACTTGTGTAGACACTTAAATAAAGAACTCCTTCTTCTTCTATGTGTCTTGATCCTTCAGGATGTAAGCGATCATAGCTTTCCACTTTTTCCTATACCTGGTGGCTGTAAGCACGCCTTTTCCTATTACACCATGCAATCTTCGTTCCGTTATCCATCTGATTAGGTCCTTCAAATATGTTATCCGTCTCTTTCCCTTATCTCTTTGGCCTGTTAGTATCATATTCTCCAAGCCCTCCTTCCTCTTTGCGTGTCCCAGGAACTTCAGCTGTCTCTTCCTGATGCTCACTATTAATTTCCTTTTTGTTTCCATTATTTCCAAAACCTCATCATTGCTCACATACTCGATCCATGATATTCGCAGCATCCTTCTGTAGAACCACATTTCAGTTGCTTCAAGTTTTTCCTTCATCATCGTCCAGCATTCACTGCCATATCAAAGGACGGACATCACGCAGCAATCCAGTACTCTCTTCCTAGTTTCTAGCGAAATTGTCCTGTTTCTTAATACTTTACTCAACTTCTGGAATGCTTTCTTCGCCATGCCAATTCGCCTTCGGATCTCTGTGTCACACTTTCCATCTTCTGTTATAACGCTTCCCAGCTATTTAAATTTTTGTACCTGCTTGATTCTGGTATCTCCGATCTGTATTTGGCAGTTTGGGCTGCTCTTTTTACTGATGACCATGCATTCGGTTTTCTTGCAGTTTATTTCTAGTCCTTTCTTGTTACTTTCTTCTGCTACCTTCTGTAGGGGGTCTTGTAGTTTCCTTTCTGTGTCTGCTATCAGCAATATATCATCTGCGTACCTTAGGTTGTTTAAATTGTGGCCTCCGATTACGAATCCTGGCATAACTTCTAGGGTCCTCAAAATATTCTCGCCGTACAAGTTGAACAGATCCGGTCAGTCATTTAAGTGCCATACGTGAAACACGCTTGGGCGATCATGTCTCGAAAGAGACATGACTGACTGGGCAGAAGATTATCCCGCAGTAGTTTGCCATTGCTTTCTGCGGTAGACTGGTTTCCAGCCAAGGCTATAGAACCCAATCTATCCTGTTATTTAACCCATAACTGGAAGGAAGGGACGGATTAATACCTTTCCCAAGGGTATTTGCGCGTAAGTGAATGCAATGAATTCGGGTGGAATTCGAACTCGGCTCCCCGATTTCTCGTTCCGAGCCGATATCTACTGGACCACAACGTACATCCAGAGTGAGTCTAAAAACACCGAGTCAGAATAGTGTAGTTCTAACAGATGTCATGGCAAGTAGCCCAAGTAAGACCTGTAACCACCGAAAAGCGAGTAATAACACAGAACCACTAAGACGCAAGAGGTTATGGTATTAAAGAATATGAAAAAAATATTCTATTAAGGCGGAAGAGAATAAAAGAATAAGAATTCAGACGATAACGCTTGACATGGCATTTAAATTTTTGAAGATCAAAGTAGATGGGGAGGTAAAAAGCTGGAAGAGAGTTCCACAAGCTTTAAGTACGATAGAAGAAACTGTTTACGTAGATCTTGCTGTTACAGTGAGCCAATTTTAACTGAAAAATTACGAAAACTTGCCGTCAATCTAATACTGTGTTTCAATTCATAAAATCTTGGTACCATCGAGGATATTTCATCAGAGCAATAATAAAGAAAGTGTGTATAGAAAAGGCAAAGGGAAGCTACATTACGGCGGTTTGGAAAGTGACAAGATGCCAGGTCAGAACCAATAACACTGCAGATTCTTCTTTGGATTTTATCCAGAATAAACAGATATATAGCAGGAGCACCAAACCAGATGTGGCAGCAATATTCAAAGCATTCATGTTTCTTAATGCTTTGTTTAGTTTTTGGAACAAGGACTTTCATCTCGTAAAATTAACCAACCGTGAATAATTCGAAAAAACAACAGGGAGTCTTGCTATTATTATTATTATTATTATTATTATTATTATTATTATTATTATTATTATCTAGGGCCATGGAAATTAGTCAAAACTTTGTCGACTAAGATATGATTATTACTTTAGCAGATCTGTTTCTGACATAATGAAACAATTACATGCATATTAAATGTCTATATTTACATATATAAACAATATTAATAAAAATAAGCAAATTAGGCTACTAGGAAAAAAAATAAGTGGAGTGATATTCAGAAATAATCTGACGAAGAGACATTCCGGCGTCAAACATTTCCGTGGTCTCGGTTGAATAACTGTCATCAGGTCTGGTCTTGTTTGTAAAGTAAAATACTCGTATATACAAGTGAACAAATTACGATGATTAGATTAAATTTTTTCGATTATCTGGACTTAGTTTGTTTAGACATGAAACGAAGAGAAAAAAAAAAATGAAGTCATCCGAACCTTTCCCAATTTTCAGAATTAAAATCATTCTAATGTTTCAATTTAGAAAACTCTTTCGGAATTTAGAAAACTATACTCGGTGTTTGATAAAGACACTGTTTAATTCAGTTCGGTCCATATTTCTAGTTGTGCATTGTGGTGCAGTGGATACGGCCTCGGAACTAGAAATCGGAGTGCAGCGTTCGAATTTCAGTTGAATGTAAATCTAAACTTATTTATAAATGGAACTTTGTCTCTGTGTGTGTCTGTCCGTTACCTATAGACTACGAAACGGCTGAACCGATTTTCTTGAAAATTTACACAGTTGTACTATAAGCGTCTGCGAGTGTTCTTAGCTAGGTTTTGTGTCGAGGTACCACCGATAAATATCGAAAATCGGGTTATAGAAGGAGTGGTCCGATTTTAATCAAACTTGATACACTCATAGACAAAGACATAAGAAACGATATTCAGAAGTTTCAAGCTTGCAGTTCTTACAATAGTACAGAAAATCGATAATATATATATATATATATCAGGCAAGATGTTTGTGTGAGTGTCTGTTTATCTGCCTGTATGTCTATTTTTTCAGCCCTTTTATTTTAGTTTATGCTTCGGGTTTGGCTCAAAGTAGGTATAATTATAGTTCTTAGTCTCAGCCATGATACCATTTACTCAGAGGACTTATTTAGCCTTCAAAATTCAGTTTACGACGAAAAAACTTATTTGATATCGATAGCAGGAAATCAAAATTTGATTTTTCTTTCAGTCTACGGTTTCGCTTTAACTGGAAACAACTATTGCTTTTTAGTGTTTCGTGCCAACGACCAAAGAGTCTGATCTCCAGGACCATGGTTTAATTTTAAAGCTTTCATTACACCCGAACAACGCCGGGCTATACTGCTAGTTCATTATATTTACTTACGCGCAAATACCCTTGGGAAATGTATTGACCCATCTCTTCTCCCCTAGCTATGGGTTGAATACCAGAACAGATTGGGTTCTATATCCTTGGTTGGCAACCTTCTACAGGAAAATCTTCTGCGGAAGCCTGTATCACGTATGGTACCTAACTGACTGATTGGTCGATTTGCATACATTTTCCTGTCTGTGACGATTTGAAATTTCTACAGTATAGTCGTATAGTCACTTCGTCACCATTTGTGACATCATGATGTTTGTACTAAGGACTGCCCAGTCAGTCATGTCTCTTTCCAAAAATGATCACTTAAGGCACTTAACTAACTGATTATATATTTGAAATGAGGCATTGTAACTATTTACACTATTCGGACAGTTGTCCTCATCTTTGTTGTTATATTCACGACGCTTTGACCATGATACACCCCGGTTTTCTTCAAGTGAATTTCAAATCGAACCCTTTATTTCGTCCACCGGGGCAGATTGTTCTATTTTCCCGTGTCATTCCTCTTCTGGATATCTCAGTTTCAGTTATTTTCTTTTAGTAACTCAATTCTTCAAGTTTTTTGTTCACCTCTGCTGTGGCCAGGTATTGAACTCACAAGTCACTGCATTACTTCAACCAACGCTTTTCTCTACAGGGCCGTGTGTCCTTGAAAATAATATGTTCAGTTCGAAATTCTAATCACCCGAAGAAGGCCGTAACGTACAGCGGTCAGAACGTAGGAAATATGACAACAAAGACGAGTACAACAATCCGAACAATGTAAACAGTGTAAAAAGATTAGTTCAGTTAATTATTGTTTATTTCATCGTTGCTTCCATACAAACCCCCCAACCCAAAAAAAAAAAACCAAACAAACAAACAAAAAACAAAAACAAAAACAGCAAAAAACAAAACCAAAACAAAAGTAAAACAAAAAAACAAACAAACAAACTTAGAATGATCACAACTTTGTCGCTCTAGAGATTATGACTTACGCAACTCTCAGATCCTACTCTAACAAATAAATCTATTAGGCTGTTACATATATTTGTCGTTTTTCTTTTCATGTTCAGTGAATGATTTCGAAGAATGATCATTTCATAATCTGTCAATCGATGGTCGTGGCTTTTGAGTTTGAATTTTGCTTAATGGCATATCAACAACCTGTGTGGGTTATTTAATGCCAAAAAGGTGGGGTTTTAAGGTATTTTTTTTAATGTTCGGTGAGAAGGTTTATTTAGTCAGATTTTGACGAATTTTTTTTTAATATTAGAAAACTGAAAATGTCTTCCAGTTTTGTATTAAAAATGTATCGCTGGTAATAACTTTTTTCTTAAAAAATGTATTGATAGTAATATTTTCCTTCAAAAATGTATATTTTTCTATAAAAGTATTTTTATGTATATATTTATATAAAAGTGTATATTTATATTTTCATAGTGTTTTGATCCCAGTTTGAGGAGAAACTATTTTCCGATAGTTGGGACCCTAACAGATGCTACCACCCCGGGCCAGGATAGATCTGAGAACAACATCAATTAAGAGGTGGTTCCATGCTCCTCACAACCTACTAATCAGAGGTCTTGCTGTTGAATGCAGTTTATTGTCATATCCAGGAACGATCCTGGCTTTTGATTTAGTTGAATGACATCATGGCTGCACTACAAGCTTCGGTCTGTTCAAAGAACATTTGTCTGATTCTTAGAGTGGAGAGCAGTGGAAAAAAAATTTCAACTTTTAGGAATTTACAAGTTCCAGATAAGGTGCCTCCAACGAGCGCCTCATTCTTTCTAATGCTTGCATATAAAATTTCAAATAATCTGATGGTCCTGGGTATGACGATAAATTGCGTTCGGCAGCAAGGACTCTGATTGGAAACTTGTGAGAAGCGTGGAGCCACCTCTTAATTGCTGTTGTTCCCAAGTCCACCCTGACCCGGGGTTGTTGCACCTGTCGAGGTTCCCGTTATAGGCAAATAGTTAATCCCCAAATTGGGGTCAAAACACTACGAAAGTATAAAAAATAGGTTTTTATGGTGGAAATTTCAGTAATACTTGTTTGAAGAAAAAATCTTACCAGTAATACATTTTTGAAGGAAACAGTATTACTAGAAATACATCTGATTCTAGACAAAACTCTCTTTACAAAAATCTATTAATGGAACCTGATGTACAAACTGATTTCTTACAAAGAATACATATTTTAGTCACACGGGTCTATTATAAAAGTCTTGTCGCCATTAAATAACCAATTGAGGGTGATATACTATAAAACAAACCAGATCAATGAAACAATCTGAAACACCTTCAAAATATGAATTGAAAAGAAATTCTTACTTATTTTTATTATTAATTTCCAATACGTTTATTCTTATTTATTTACTTTTTTCGCTTACAAAGCAAACTGAACCTCATTCATCATTTTTAAAATGTGTTTTCAGCATAAAAAAATACAATATTTAAACCACTTTGGGTGGGGGATCAGTTTCTCATACAACATTATAGTAAATCGATCCTCCATTTTCAATACACTCGCGTTGGGGTCGCATTGTTTATGTCAATTTCGTTGTTTTTCTTTTTTTTTTTTCAGCGCATTTCTATCGATTGTTACTTAAACTTTCTGATTTTCGAAAAGGTTTTTTGAAAAATTACAATATTTAAACAAATTTGTGGACATTCAACGTTAAAGTAAATCGATCCTCCATTTTCAATCCACTATAAGGTTGTATGAGAAACTGGTCCCCCACCTAAAATAGTTAAAATATTGAAATTTTTGCGAATTTTTTTTGTCATTCGTAAAGTTTAAGGTTTAAAAGATAATATTACACTGAAAAAAGTCCCAAAAATTTGATAATGAACACATTTACAGGTGGCGGTAATGTCGTACCGGCGACTGGTTTTAAAATGGAAGCTCGATTTACTATAACGTTGTATGAGAAACTGATCCCCCCCCCCACCAAAAATGCTTAAATATTGAATTTTTTCAAAATATGTTTTCGTCATTCGTAAAGCTAAGGGGGTAATCGATAGGATTGCGCTGAAAAAAAGTAAAAGAAAATGTAAAACAACGAAATTAAACGTGATGGTAGTCTGCTTCAGGTCCGTCGTGTTTTCTTCAAATATTGGATTGTTACAAATATTCATTCGTTTTTTTCTGATGTTCTACGAATAAAATTTTGAAGTGTGATCTTTGGTAGTATCTATTACTTCTCAGTAACTCTGTTCATCTTGTCAAACCGTTGTTTAACGTTATTGAAATTTTATTTCAGATTAGACACACCTTTAAGATGGAATGTCAAATAGACAAGAATGAGCATGTTCGATATCATTGTCTCTTTGCTTTTAAGCTTGGTCACAAAGCTGTCAAACTGTTCGTGACATTTGTGGAAGAATGGCACAGAAATGATTTTCCCGTTTCAAGGAGTGGAAGTTCAAACTCTGCGTGTGATGACCAACCTGTTCAGTTTGATAAAAACCTATTCTACGCAAAAATTAAAGAAGAGCTGCGATAGACACCACAACTTCACTCAATGGGTAAGGTCCAGAGACACGATGCAGGGGTGCCACACGCATTGACCGAGAGAGAAAAAAAAAAACAAACTCCAGCGCTCCTCCATTGTCGCTAGTTTACTTGCGTGCAATTTACTCTCAGCTCGAAGTTCCTAAAACAAGAAAACCATTTCCGTGCCGTTCTTTCGTGTAACGAAATCATCTCCGTACACATTTAAAAATGTCTCAGGCACGTGGGGTGTCAAAATCTTGATGATGTCAATATTTTCTCTTCGATTTACATGTACTATCGATTTTAGTTGTTGTTATTGTTGAATTCCATTCGCCTATGGTTTAGGGGTTAGCGACTCCGACTGACACCAAATCGGTCGAGTTTTGATCCCGGCCAGAAGCACGTGGATGTGTCTAGCCACACTGATGAGCTGTGATACAGCAAAACAGGCTTGTATGTGGATGACTAATATATATATATACACAAGTATGGGTGGAATAATATTCCTTGTCCAAAGAAACACTATTTTTTAAAAAAGTGCTCAATAAGAAGTGTCGAAACAAAATAGCTACTTTTGTGGTGATATTGTAACATATCCATGTTATAATTTCTGAATATCTATATATATTAGTCATCCACATACAAGCCCGTTTCGCTGTATCACAGCTCATCAGTGTGGCTAGACATATCCACTTGCTTCTGGCTAGGATCGAAACTCGACCGATTGTGGTGTCAGTCGGAGTCTCTACTCCCTAAGCCATCGGATCAGAGAAGAGAAATGTTAACGTCTTGTATGTAAGCAGTGTATACAGACGCCAATAGTGTATCGAGGCAGCAAATAATTTTCTAAACATATACTGTTAAATATAAGAGACAATGAATGTCTATTATGTTTAATCATGAGCCGTTCTAAATGTTGGAGAATTTTTGTCTTTATTTTCAACTGAAATTAAAGCAAAAATACGACGTTTAGAACGGCTCATGATTAAACATAATAAACATTCATCGTCTCTTATATTTAACAGTATATGTTTAGAATATATATATATATATATATATATATATATATATATATATATATATATATATGAGATGTGCGTTGTGGTGCAGTGGATATTGACTCGGAACGAAAAATCGGTGAGCCGAATTCGAATTCCATTTGAATTCCTTACATTCATTTACGCACAAATACCCTTGGGAAAGGTATTAATCCGTCTCATCCCTTTATGGGTGAATTAATAGAACAGATTGGGTTCTATAGCCTTGGCTGGCAACCAGTCTACCGCAGAAGCAATGCCAACCAAATGCGGGATAATCTTCTCTTTCGAGACATGATAGTCCAAAGCGTGTATCACGTATGGCACTTAACTGATATTGTTGAATATCCTTAAGTCATGTGGTTTCTGTTACTCTATAAGTTTTTGTTTGTGATTCTGTGGCATCAGTTCACGGGTTCTAAGAAGAATCGTCCTCGCGAAGACATACAGGCTTCATTTGCGCAAATCTATTTTGAATAATTGGTATGAAAAAGCGGTTGTATACAACTGAGAGTTTAGATATTTCTGATTGAGTTTATTGCCATACTTGACATCCGTATAAAAATCTCGATTTGACAAAGTTATTTAAGAACATATAAAATCTGTTCTGTGGTATATATATATATATATATATATATATATATATATATATATGTATATATATATATATATAAATGAATTTTCTTGATTAATTCTTCTTCTTTTATGTGCCCTGTCCTTTCAGGACGTAGGCGATCATGGCTTTCTACATCTCTCTATACCTGTTGGCTCTCAGCACACTTTCTCCTGTCATACCACGCAACCCTCGTTCCGTCGTCCACCTAATCAGCTCCTTCAAATATGATATCCGCTGCTTTCCCCTGTCTATATTTCCCTCTTTCTGGCCTGTTAGTATCAGGTTCTCCAAGCCCTCCTTCCTCATTGCATGTCCCAAGAACTTTAGCTGTCACTTCCTAATGCTCAGTATTAATTTCCTTTTCATTTCTATCCTTTCCAAAACCTCACCATTGTTCACATGTTCGAAGCTATAATTACGTTTTTCGTAGTTTGTAGAAAATTTTTCAAAACAGTACTTATTATTTTTTTTAAACAATATGGATTTAACAACATTCCGAATGGATTTGCGGGTGTATCGTCAGTAGTAGTGCTTTTGCAGCGAACCAGTCGAATTTGCTTTTCTCAGGTAAATTGGGATGCGGAACTGTACTGGTCCATGGCCTCCATTCAATCTGATATATAACCCCAAGAAGGGGTTGAAGGAAAAATATTACTATCAATACATTTTTTAAGAAAAAAGTTATTACCAGCGATACATTTTTAATACAAAACTGGAAGACATCTTCAGATTTCTAATATTAAAAAAAAATCGTCAAAATCTGACTAAATAATCCTTCTCACTATAACCGAACATTAAAACAAATACCTTAAAACTACCTTTTTGGCATTAAATAACCACAGCATAGACCTGTCAGCTAATTTGTGTGAGGTTAGTATGAAGGGTTCTCTGATCCGGCCGGTCAAGGGAAACGCTTCTCCACTATTCAATTGTGCCAAGCATTCATCTGCCAGTAGCCAACCCGTGTGCATGAGCGACGACACAGAGGTCAACAGCTTTAATTTTTGAGCGTTGCCTCAACATCCCAGGTGGAAAAGGAACTGGCAAGCCATTGCACTATTCTGCATTGAGTGTGACTATGAACCACAATTGTGAGATGGAGGGGAGTGGTGACCACAACGATGTAACTGAATAAGAGGAATGAATGAATGAATGAATGAACAATTTTTAGTCGTGTGTGACGTACCGTGAACTCTAAAGTGAATGCATGAACAAATCAACACAGGAGAGAGAGTACATTAGCTTCAGGCATGAAATAACGTTATTTCGACCATGTTTTATTGCTTCCTGGTTAGGAATTTGTACTTTTATGTAACTGATTGAAACAATAACGACCAAAACGTTGTTTTCTTTTTTTAAATAAAGACAATTATTACAGTTATTTTTTTTTTTAGGTTTCATCAGAATTTGGCATAAATATACAGATGTCCCGACTGACCAGCACCCTAACTGATCGAAAATATTCAGAGTACATGTGCGTTGTGGTGCATTGGATATCGGCTCGGAACGAGAAATCAGGGAGCCGAGTTCGAATTCCAGCTGAATTCATTGCATTCACTTACGCGCAAATATCCTTGGGAAAGGTATTAATCCGTATATTCCTTCTAGTTATGGGTTAAATAACAGGACAGATTGGGTTCTATAGCCTTGGTCGGCAACCAGTCTACTGCAGAAAGCAATGGCAACCTACTGCGGGATAATCTTCTGCCCAGTCAGTCATGTCTCTTTCAAGACATGATCGCCCAAGCGTGTATCACGTATGGCACTTAACTGACTGACATGTGCATATGTTTTTCTTTGCGTATAAGTAAAAATTATTTTAAAAAAACATACTGGGTCTCCTCGATCTCCTTTGGGTCCAGGTTGACCGCGATTTCCAGATTTACCCTGAAAAAGAAGAGAGCTGTATAAATTTCTGGTATGAAGAGTGTTATCATTTACATTTTTTATATTAGGATTATTGTCACCATCTTTGTTGTTACAACGTTTTAAGCCGTTGCGTCCTCAGGCCTTCTTCAGATTACTACAGGGAATTCTGAAATTAACCCGTTATTCATTCTACGAAGGTAGACGGTTCTCGTTCCACTACTCATTTTTGGGGATATTTTTATTTCGTACTGTTCAGCTGTTTTTCATTGTCTTCCCTGAGTGTAAGTACACACTGTCTGACTCAGTGATTGAACTTAAAACCCCTATATAACCAAATTCACAAAGCAACAAGGCCATTTTCCCGTACGACCCAATGTCAATTATGGACATGAGTAGTGAAAAGAGAACAGTCTAACCATTTAGAATAAATAAACGGTTCAATTCAGAATATCCCATAGGTAACCCAGATTTATATACACGTGAGGAAGGCCGTAGGTCACAACAGCTGAAACATTGTTATAGTAACAACAAAGACGACGACAATAGTCTAAATAGAAATAGTGCAGAGACAAAATAGTAATGCAAAAAAACAAAAAACAAAAAAAACAGTTGGTTTTGTATAGTTAAAAATCTATAATAGTAGCAGATAGATTTTTTGCGTTTTTGTTTTGTTTCTTAATAGAAAAACAAAAAAAAAATACGCAAAAATGTATCTGCTACCATTATTTTTATCTAAACTTATTTATAAATAGAACTTTGTCTGTGTGTGTGTGTGTGTGTGTGTGTGCGTGTCCGTTACCTAAAGACTCCGAAACGGCTGAACCGATTTACTTGAAAATTT
This sequence comes from Ascarosepion bandense, assembly GCA_037127315.1. Lineage (NCBI taxonomy): Eukaryota > Metazoa > Mollusca > Cephalopoda > Sepiida > Sepiidae > Ascarosepion > Ascarosepion bandense. The sequence continues at coordinate 197,186 of JBBBDQ010028941.1, forward strand.
ACACAGTTGTAATATAAGCATCTGCGGGTGTTCTTAGCAAGGTTTTGTGTCGAGGTACTCCCGATAAATATCGAAAATCAATAATCGAAAAAATCGTGTTATAGAAGGAGGGGTCCGATTTTATCAAATTTGATTGACTCATAGACAAAGACATGAGAAACGATTTTCGAATTTTCAAGTTTGCAGTTCATACAATAGTGCAGAAAATAGATAATATATATATATATATATATATATATATATATATATATATATATGTGGCAAGTTGTTTGTGTGTGTGTGTGTGTATCTGTTTATCTGCCTGTATGTTTGTATTTTTTCAGCCCTTTTATTTTAGTTTTTGCTTCGGGTTTTGTTCTAAGTAGGTATAATTGTAGTTCTTAGTCTCAGCCATGATACCATATGTTATATATATTCTATTATTTATATATTGTATATGCGCGGTACTTATTTGAAAGCGCTCAATATTAGTGATATAACTAGCATATTCAGTTAAATAGGTGTGAGTTTGTACCCCTGGATTTTAAGCTCTTGCGATCGTCAGACAAACTGATTATTTAAAAAAAAATATTGAATATCTGTAGGATTGCGTATATTGATGTATTTTTGTGGAAGTGGGAGGAAAATTGGGAGACAAATTAGTCTTCGTGACGTCTCTCATACAAATGCAGACACAGATACACACTTGTACACCCATTGACGTACGCGGACACACACACACGCACACGCTCGCCCACCGAATCAGTTTGTCTGACGATTGTAAAAGCGTGAAACCGAAGTTCACTATTTAACTGAATATATATATATTTAAAATTTATAGCATAAATATGTTATAATATCACTAGAAAAGTAGCCATTTTGTTTCGACACTATCTGTGTCTTATCAAGTGATGGATTCAATTCAATTGAATCCACGACTTGATAAAACACAGATTTTGTCGAAACAAAATTATTATAACATATTTATGTTTTAAATTTTAAATAAATATTATTAGATCTACCTTGTATTGAGCACTTTTTTAAGAATAGTGTTTCCATCCATACCTACCCTATACTTCCAAGTAGATGTTTGGTTGTCACTTGAGACTGAGTGACTTAAAGTTTACTAAATTCATCAGCACCTTTCTCAGTATCTTTTATAATATTTTAAGCATTTACAGTTCACGTGTTTGATAGTGATTACTTGAGACTGAGTGACACCAAATCTCCGCCTAAAATTTCTAGCACCTTCCCTAGTATCCTTTATTATTACATTTTACATACCTGTATATTCACATCAGATACCTCGTGTTTATCACTGGAGATCGAGTGGCAACAATCCCATAAAATCTTCAGTAAATTTCTAAGTATCTTTGCGTACACCATTATAGGTGCAATGCAAATGAATTGCTTATGAATGGTGGCTGGCCACTCATATCAGAGTAAGTCTGTCTACTAGGACGCCTAGCTAATTCCTGTTGAAGACGCCTGCTCAGGCACATCTGTGTTTGTTCAACACCCACAAAGCTAATCTGTGGTTTATATTGCAACTGTGCTAAGAGGACCTTAGTTACAGTTTCTGGGAGAAAGCGCATTGTCTAGAGTGATCAACAATCTAAACAAGGCCAGCCGCCCAAATCCACGGTCACGAAGACCTGTGACTACCTTCCATCAACGGCTTCCAAATAGTTCCGTCTACCCAATTTCATCCACAAGGCTGGCGTTAACTCGTGGTATGGTTTTCAGGCACTTTCTACATGTGCCACACGCCACGATCACATTAAGACGTTAACTTCCTGTGATTAACCGACTATGATGAGATTCAAACCAGAGTTTCATGGATGGAAAGTAAACGTTCTAACCACTCAGACATACTTATAAATTTACGAGAGAAAAGCACTTAAAATAGGGAAGAAAGGGATTATCTGTGGTTAGAAATTACGACGGAATTCTGGCGGAATACGATTATTACATGCCTAATTCTGTTTTCATAGTCTTTATTTTCTCATAAAAACATTCAATTTAGGAACATACACGAATTTTCGATACGGAATGTCATGAAAAGAAAATTGTTTTGCAATTCGAAAGTGAAAAATCTTGAGATTCTTTTAATAATTGTTGTCTTGTCCAAATAAGGATGGAAAAAATTAAATTTTGTTTCAGTAATTGAATTCTAGAATGACATCAAGAAATTACGCCAACCCAGGAAGTGACGCGACATCCCTCCCCCATCTCTTGTCAGCATGATATTATTTCAGTTCTTTAGGGCAATTCTGTACCCCTTTTTTCTAACCGATGTCATTCGGTGCAACTCGGTTTGCGTTTAAGATACGCTGTAGGCGTCGAAGCAGAAAAACGGGCGGCGTGACCCCCACATGCATACTGAAGCGCCCAGCATAGAGGAATATACAGCATGCCCACCTAGCAAGTCATTGTTCGAGTCTCACTAAGTGGTTGATTAACAATGTCTTACTCAAGACTGGAGCCTACCGTTGCATATATTTTAACGTCAACTGGACCAGTCGCTATAAAGCAACGTCCAGAGTGCTAATCTTGTAAGCCATTCTTAGTAAATGCAATTCCTACAGATTGCTGTGAGATTCATTATTGTAAATTTGCGCTGGTCTCTAATTAGCTCTATAAAAATTTAAACTCACCGACCGTGGAGCGACGGATAACAAATCACACAAGACATTGTAGCAAGTTTGCGCGTGTACTCCTCCTTTGATCTTGTGCCAGACTAAACAGTGCTTAATAAATTACTAATAGGGCGCTTACCGTGAACAAATTCGTTAATCCTGTTTTTTAAGCTACACAATCTTATACAAAATAGGAAGGTATTTCTATATGTTGTGGGTGATCATGACCTTCCACAACCTCTTGGACATGTAGTTCTGAGTAACGTTGTTCATGTGTCAAGTCTTCCACGCATGGTTTCGCCATCCATTTAAACAAGCTCGTCAGGTAGTTGTCCCGCTGCCTTACCCTGTCTCTTGGTTTTGATATGTTCTGTAAGTGTCAATTTCTCTGGTGTGACAGTAAAAATCAGTTCTAACTAGTTATTTATATTTATCTAAAATCCCAACAGAGGGTCTTGTGTCAGACTTGAGTCCCTCCATAGGATGCCTAATCTGAAAACATTGTAAAAAGCCAATTAAAATTATTCAAGTAATTTAGGTTCAGATTTTTTCCGGTCGATGAAAAGAAAAGCAATCTTATAGGGTACCTGCCTTAGCATGGCTGTTAGTATGTTCCATTCAAAAACTACCATGACCTTGTGCCAGACTAAACTTAGTAAATGGAGGTTGAATATTTGCAGAAAAGTTAATGGTAGCATAGAATTTTAGTCTCCACCTATCCAGTTCAACTGTAAATTGATGAAATCATGACACCAGTCTGGTACTGCGCTTAAATTCAAAATACTATAGCGAATAACTTATCCGAACGATTTCCATGAAAATATTTATAGAAAAGACACAGGGAGGCGACTTTATGGCGGTAGGAGTGTGAATAAAACCGAGCCGCCAGATTAGGACCAATAACATTGCTGATTCTTCTTCAGTTTTTATCAAAGAGCTGAGGGGGCATATGTGACAGCTGTATTCTAAGTATGGACGAATGGGAGACTTATAGATATGCAAGATAGATTCTGGATAGAAAGACTGTCTCGCACAATTTTATACTTATTATTATTAGCCTGAAGCTGATAAGTGTGACAGGGTTGAGAATTAGTTTAAAAAAATCAAGCATATTTTAAGCATGAAATGAAAATCAATTTTTTTATAACGCAACTTTCTTAAACATGATAACTAATAAACATATTTATAAATGGAACTTTGTTTGTGTGTGTGTGTATGTGTGTGAGTGTGTCTGTCCGTTACCTATAGACTCCGAAACGGCTGAACTGATTTTTTTGAAAATTTGCATAGTGGTACTATAAGCGTCTGCGAGTGTTCTTAGCTAGGTTTTGTGTCGAGGTACCACCGATAAATATCGAAAATCGATAATCGAAAAAATCGGATTATAGAAGGAGTGGTCCGATTTTAATCAAATTTGACACACACATAGACAAAGACATAAGAAATGATATTCAGAAGTTTCAAGGTTGCAGTTCTTACAGTAGTGCAGAAAATCGATAATATATATATATATATATATATATATATATATATATATATATAAAAGGCAAGATGTTTGTGTGTGTTTATCTGCCTGTATATCTGTATTTTATTCAGCCCATTTATTTTAGTTCTTGCTTCGGGTTTGGCTCTAAGTAGGTATAATTGTAGTTTTTAGTCTCCGCGATGATACCATTTACTCAGAGGACTTATTTAGCCTTCAAAATTCAGTTTACCATGAAAAAAACTTATTTGATATCGATACTAGGAAATCAAAATTTGACTTACATCCATTCATTTTTCTTTCAGTCTACGGTTTCGCTTTAACTGGAAACAACTATTGATTTTTAGTCTTTCGTGCCAACGTCCAAAGGGTCTGAGCTCCAGGACTATGGATTAGTTTTAAAGCTTTCATTACACCCGAGCAACACCTGGCTATTCTGCTAGTCTGACATAAATGAATTGTCTAAATTTCATTAGAGTTTTAAGCCTGAAGTAAAAATGAAATAAAGCCCAACCTGGAATTTTGCTAAGCATGACCAAACTCAGTTAATATAACCCTAAGCTAAAAAAAAAACCTGTTGTGTACAGTAAACCTGGGTACAAATGTGTTGTTGTTGTCCCCCCCCCCTCTCTCGCAAGGTTTCTTTGCTGAAAACTAAAGGATTCGTCTTTGGAAGAAGTTCTGTTAAATTGAAAGAGCTATCTCTCTTGTACCCCTGTCAGTTCAGCTAATAGCACCTACGATATATTGCGTTATGCGTTGTCTCTGGATACCCACGTTACTACATAAGATGGTAAAAGTGAAAAAGAACATTTCTTTTTGTTGTTGGTATTATTAAGAGCGGTTGCTTGAATCCTAACAAGCAGTTTGGGAATAACGTCACAGAAACGTATACCACACGTATACCGTTGGTTTATAGTTCCTACTACGGCTTGGAGTGGGGGGGCGTATCAACACTTTACAATTCTTGAGACCTTCTGCTGAATGTACTCCTTTTTTGGACTTATATTCAAATTCAACACAAAGGTAATCCATCACTGTCAGAATAGTCCGCCCATGAGGCGCTCCGGCTAATCCCTGACGATTCTGGCTCTGGCTTTCGTATTTTGTAACAGATAGAAAATAGCCATAGGTCTGGTGTCCTAACCTCAGATTAGATGTGCCACAAGGCTGAAATTATGGGATACTCAGTGAGGATCGAACTCACTACTCAATTGTAATAAAACAAACTAGACAAACTTGCTAACCATTATGCCACGTCGAGGTGCCCGGTCAGTGAAGCTCTTAAAAAAACACCCATGAAATTAGTTAATTGTGAGCTTTGTCTCCTACTGCCTTGATTACGTGAATTCAAAGCGTATTACTAGATTGGCAACTAGGTCTCAAACTTTTTACTGTCGAACTAGCTAGATGTAACTATCACTTTTATTCTAATAGTTTATTTTATCGCACTTTTCACCTGCCGAAGTACCTCCTACCTACAAGCTTCAAAAGTTTAATTGCAATGTCAATCGCCATCTTCTGTCTTTCAGAAACCTGTTTCTTTGTTGCCTTTTCCTAACTAAAGTCTTCTCATTCTCTTTCACTCCTTGAACCCCACGCCTTTTAGTAACATTAACGCTTTGGGTGAAATGATTGAAAAAACATGTCCACGAACGACCTATTGCCAGACTATAGTTTTACAGTTGAAGACCCGCATGCATGTTGTATTGCAGCAGTCGTGATTTGAACAGTATCTCTATGAAGCTTTTTTCACATTTCTGGAAAAGTGGAGTAAATACATATTAATATAACTGGCTACTGCGTTGTGATGCAGTGGATATCGGCTCGAAGCGAGAAATCGGAGAACGGAGTTCAAATTCCAGTTGAATTCGTTGCATTCACTTACACGCAGATAGCATTGAGAAATGTATTAATTTATCTAGTCTTCCTCCAACTATGGGTTAAATAGCAGAATAGATTAGGTTCTATAACCTTGGTTGGCAACCAGTCTACCGCAAAAAGTAATAGCAACCTACTATTAGAAAATATGCCTATTCAGTCATGTCTCTTTCGAGACATGATCGCCCAATCGTGTATCACGTATGGTATTTAACTGACTGCTGGGCTGGATGCCGTTTCTAGATTTTAGTTGTCTATCGGCACTTCATCAGTTAAAACCCCAACACTGGATATCAACAACAGAAAATTTTCTTTATGTTAACTTTTATTTGCTTTATTTCAAGATGGAGCATAATAGTAAGCATCATTTTTTGGTGGAAACAAGAAGATAGAGAAAACGGATGTCAAAAGGACGGCCCGTTACCTATTATCTCCATGTTGTAGCTTGTAACTCTCTGCTGAAACAATGTCCCACCAAGGCACCAATGTCCCACCAAGGCACCAATGTCCCACCAAGGCACCTGAAGGAAGAAAGTATCTTCTCTTTTCTATTGCTGCAACAGTAACGATTCTTTTCAGAATTCACCTCCTGCTTGGTTCAACCAATCCCAACTTAGCTCACGTTGTCAAAGTTCCGACCAGTATTATAGGGTTTGCCATTTTTATCCTAATCTGCGTGGGTGGTGCAGTGAATATCAGCTCAGAATAAGAAATCGGAGAACCGAGTTCGAATTCCAGTTAAATTTGTTGCATTAACTTTCGCGCAAATACCCCTGCGAAAGGTATTAATCCGCTGCTTCTTGCTCCAGCTATGGGCTAAGTAGCAAGACAAGTTGGGTTCTACAGCCTTGGTTGGTAACCAGGCTTCCGCAGAAAGTAATGGCAACGTACTGCGGAAAAAATTTTCTGCCAAGTCAGTCATGTCTCTTTCAAGACATGATCGCCCAAGCGTTTACCACGTATGGAACTTATTTGATTGACTTACGCATTCTGTAAAATTGCATATGGCGGTAAAAATACTTTTAAAATTTGTTTTTATTTGGTTGCTTCAGTTTCAAATTAAAATCAGCTGCAGCAAATAAATTTGAAGCTGTTTTGCGCGTGTATTTTACAAAGAACTGTGCAAATATCCGCTTCGTGTTTGGTCAGTAGCACAATTCTTCCTTCTTATGTTATCTCGAAGAATCCGAGATGACGTGTTTATATCTCTGATTTGAACTATCTTGGTTAACAACAAAGATAGTTCTTTGTTGTTAACCAAGATAGATCTCAGCTATCTAAGCACTGGTCAGTGCTTAGATAGCTGAGATCTTAGTAATACCCGGTACTGTTAGCAATTGGTGATCTTGTACCAGACTAAGGCGTGTTAATAAATGGTTTCTTGTTTAGCTAAACATACATACAAAAGCAATGACACAGTTTTGTTTTAAGAGGAAGAATTTGATTTTTATCGATATTTATCAAATCCGAATGGGAGTAGGAAGGTGGTGCGATGTCAGTTTTTCAAGTGGGAATGATTTGTAAGCTTTGAAAATCAGCATTTTGAACGACAGGCTTTTCTTTAGTCTCGAGCATTGATCATTTGTCAGGACCCGAGGGATTATTGCTCTCCGCAGTTTCTTTTTTGTTGCTTTCATAAATATTTGCTCTTTTAGGAACTCTTTTTGTTTGTTACAATTGTTCCTCCATCAAGTTGCCTATCAAACTTATCAAAACGCTTACCGACTGCTGTTTCCCTCTTTTTCACTTGCTGTTGATGCCTCTAGTGAGTGTTAAATTCTCCAAGCGATCCTTCTTCGTCATGTGTTCCAAGTGGGAATAAACCAACATTCTTAATCTCTTGAGTAAATCACTATCCTTCTGAAACCCCACCAGCTTAATTTCCTGCTACCTCCTCTTGCCTTCATATTACACACCTCGTTCATTAACTCCCTACCATAAGTGGCTCTTGAGCTTTATATTAGGTGAATTTTAGTATAAAAATGTTGTTTATTCGTGTTTTAGGTACTAAATATACTTAATTTTCAGTATGAAGGGCTTGTATCTGGGCCTGCTTTTCTTTCTTCCTGGTGCTAAGGTTGTTAGGATGTAGTGGCTTGGGAACGAATCCCAAGGTAAAATTCTTTTTCAGCAAATAAAATAAGCTCAGAAGTCTGGTTACCGGGAAGCAATCTCTCTGGCAAACACTTCCCAATTCCATTAAAAATAAATAGTACTAAATATCTACATGTCTAAATATTTTCAGCGAAACTAACCGCGCCAGAAAATGCTGGAGCATATTTTTTATGCAAATGTTTATATATATAAACACTACCGTCAATTTTTTTTTTCGAGGGAAGCAGGTACTTACCCGAGCTCCTCTTTGTCCTGTATTTCCAGGTGGGCCACGTGGACCTTCTCGTCCCTGTAAAAAATAAGAAAGAAAGAACAGTTATTAATATTAGTATTATACTTGTTGTATACTTACCTATATACAGGAATGGTATGTTTCTATCCTCTTAAATACGTTGACTCTATTGGAGTAATATGAAGAGTAGAGTGATTATACTTGATCAATCTGCTTTCGGGCGGAGAGAAACCCACACGAGGCTTCGCCGAAGTTTAAAGTCTCGTCTGGGCTGAAGAGACAACAGCCCGACCCAGCCTTAAGCAGGATCTACGGGATATTTTTGACTGAGATTAAGGGTTCAAAATCCCCACTTTAACTGACCTTGTGTTGCATCCTCTTGGTGGGGAGGTGGTAAATATCAAGAGTATAGGGAATATACTGACTAATATTTCATTAACAGTCTCTTTTCCAATCTTTTCACTTTTCTTTTATTTATTTATTTTTTAAATTGGAGTAGATAGACTAAACTATCGCCCGGTTCACACTCCACCTACATCTATTGTACAGGTGTAGAGGCTCATCCCTTGTTCCCTGTTTAGGATGTGGTTTCCGGTTTTCTCTTTTCCAATCTTTTCACTCCTAGGTGGCCCCCTCCACATCAGTGGCGTTACCGCCTTGCTCGGGGTGATATGATTAAAAAAAATCTACTTCTCGCAGCATGCGAATTTTGTTTTTGTTGATATACTGTTATTTCCAACCTCCGTTGTTTTTGATTACTCACACAGTAACCTTTTAGGGCTACAACAATAATGATAGAGATTATGGGTGGCTTGGCATTGATCTTTTATGTGGTGATGAAATATATTAGCCGTCGATCTATGATTAAAAGCCTTCCTTTTATTCGAACGTAATAAGCAAAAGGTTTCCTGATTTCAAATCTTGTTTTTTTTTCTGTATTGGTTAAGCATCCATTGTTTGTTTGTTTCTTTTCTTTCTTTTGTTTTCTGTTTAAAAAAAACAAAAAAACTCATGCAAATTTTCTCAGTCACGAGTCAGGTCACAAAGGAATGATTCACGATCAAAATTCCCGTGACCCACCAGTGTCATAGACGTACAATATGTACAGTGGGCGTGTCTCGTGCAAGTCCATCTTAAGGCTGGTTTTGAATTTTGAGTTTTCCTTATCCTAGATCAGTTACCCTTCTTCTTCTTCTTCTTCTTCTATGTGTCCTGTCCCTTCAGGACGTAGGCGATTATGGTTCTCCATGTCTCCCTATCCCTTGTGGCTTTTAGTATGTTTGTTCCTGTTGCTCCTGGCAACCCCCGTTCTGTCATCCACCTCATCAGACCCTGCAAATATGTTGTCCGCTGCCTTCCTCTGTCTCTCTTTCCTTCTATCTGACCAATCAGTATCAGGTTCTCCAGGCTCTCCTTCCTCATTGCGTGTCCCAAGAACTTCAGTTGTCTCTTCCTGATGTTCAGTATAAATTTCCTTTTTGTTGCCATTCTTTCCAACACCTCATCGTTGCTTGCATGCTCAGGCCACGATATCCGTAGCATCCTTCTGTAGAACCACATTTCGGCCGCTTCCAGTTTTGTCCTCATTTTCGATGATCTGTTCATCAGGATTCTGACAATCAGTTTTGTAATGTGACTCATTAAGCTGATCGTTCTGTGTAGTTCGCAGTCGTTTTTTACCAGGTTTCTTCGGCAGTGCTATAAATATCGACTTGCATAGGTCGTCTGGTATTATTCCGCTGCTATAAATTTCGTTTATTATGTCGGTAATTTTTTCTATACCATGTTCTTATAAGGCTGTCAGCAGCTCTATCACTATGCCGTCTGGGCCAGGTGCTTTGTTTCTGTTCATTTTGGCCATTTCAGCTTCTACTTCGGATTTTAGTATTTCCGGCCCATCCATCTCCTTGTGTATCCTCGGTTGTTCTCTCTTGTCGCAAAAAATATCCTTTATATATTCTTCCCATTGCTGGAGTATTTCCTCTTTCTCCAATATGATTGTTCCTTCCTTGGATTTTATGCATCCTGTTGAGGAACAGGTTTTTTGTCCTGTCAGTTCTCTTATCTCTTTATGCATCTCTGCTTTGTTGGTCCTGCTCAGTTTCTCTACTTCTGCGCATTTGTTGTTGAGCCATTCCTCTTTGGCTTGTCTGCATTTGTTCCTTATATCCATGTGAAGTTTCTTGTACTCTGCTCCGTGTCTTGGCATTATTTTTTGTCTCCTTTGCATCATGTGGAGGATCTCTTCGGTTATCCACTCGTTTTTTCTTCTGCGTCTGATTTCCTTTGGGGCTATGTTGTTCGCTGAGTTCACCATCGCTTCTTTTAGTGAATCCTATTTTGAGTGCCCTTTTCCAATTTGTTCCTCCATAACTCTCAGTTACCCTACCAAGTCTAAAATGCCAAGTCTGTTCTATTATTTCCGGGAATTTGAATTCATGCCTTTACCAAAAGTTATTAGTGCCAAGTGAATCAAACAGATTTGGTTAGAATTTTAACTCAATATGCCTATTCCACATTCCTGGCCGATAATAATTATACTATTTACATAAAACTAAATTATAATAAAAGGAAGATTTGATAGCGCCAGTGTTCTCTCAGTCTTTGTAGTATTAGCACAAAAATGGAACATATAGCGTGGTTATCAACCCTTGCTTTATTCGGACGTTGAATGGGAACAGAAAGAAAAAAATAAAATCATCTGACAACTTTCGAAAGTTTTAAACGTCAGAAAGACACGGAAGATGAAGAAAACCCTGATTTGACAAATGTCAGTTTTCTTTTGAGAACGTTCACTGGTCAATTTATATCAGTGTCGCATAGCTTAATTAACCCATGGCGCGTACTTAAATGGCCACAAGAATTTTGCAACGTGTTGCATTTCTTTCAGCCTGTTATTTAATTGGATATGAAAGACGCATCCTTTGGTCACGTTTGCCATGACCTTTTTTTGATCAAGTTCCGTTCAACATATTAAAATATTATTAAAATCCTAGGGACTTAGAGATGAAGTAGTATTTTTATCTTCTGGCTTATGAAATAGTTTCAAGTCTACTGTTTGCTTTTTTTTCTATTGTAAAATATTTTTATATATCTTAAAAAAAGCATCAGATATAGTTTTTCTTGGATTCTCATTGTCATTTGAAACATTGCATATCGGCTAGTTTATTTTTTGGCCATCTTTAATTGGCGTATTTGTGTTTCTTCTCTCAAGGGCAATCTAAAAATCATTATAAACACATCAATCTGAGACAAATTGATAAGGACATAACTTGGTTGATATGGAAACAAAGAAATTACATTTTTCGAGACGTGAAAGATAAGGTTTAGAAAATAAATAGTAAAACTATGACATCATCTTGGAGAAAGAGGCTGTTTGTATGAAGAAATTATCTGAAGATAACCGGATATCTATCAATTATTATCACCATGTGTTTGTAAGTGGATTCTTTGAACTCATATAAACACACGCAAAAACCAACCAAACTCTATCTACAATCAGTTAAGTGCCATATGTGATACACGCTTGGGCGATAATGTCTCTTTCAAAAAGACTGACTGGGCAGAGGATTATCCCGCAGTAGGTTGCCATTGCTTTCTGCGGTAGACTGATTGCCAGCCAAGGCTATAGAACCCAATCTGTTCTATTTTTTAGCCTATAATTGGAGGGAAGAGACGGATTAATACCTTTCCCAAGGGTATTTGCCCATAAGTGAATGCAATGAATTCAACTGGAATTCGAACTCGGCTCCCCGATTTATCGTTCCGAGCCGATATCCACTGCACTACAACGCACATCCATCTGCAACATACTCATAAAAATACAAGTATAATAGCCTCATCTACAAGTTAAAAATGGGTAAAAGTTATGGAAGCGTTAATAATACACTCCTGATATAAATTTAAGACCACTTAAAAATCTTTAAAAAGAAATATTTTTTTACAGATATATTTTAAACTCCTCCCACTTAAGGTTACCAATACTACAATCTAAAAGGTTATGGAAACAAAAAGCTACATTCCAAACATTTTACTTAGAAATTTACATTTTTATAAAATGAGGCGATTTACGCATGATCAAAATTATAAGACCAGGGGTATAAATTGTTAGATCTATGGTAATTCCAATGTTTTTAGTTCAGTTAGAGATTAGCAATCACTGCGTAAAGGTGTTACCATGCCTAAAGCAAACAAACTTAACAAAGTTGAGTGTTCTCGAATTCTAGAATTCCATAAGCAAGGTTTGTCACAGCGGGCGATCGCAGCTAAGGTAAATCGCAGTAAAACTGTGATTTGCAACTTTCTAAAGAACAGTGAGAATTATGGAAAAGCAAAATCCTCTGGTAGGCCCCCCCCAAAATTTCTCCTGCATTGAGTAAGAGAATAAGACGGGTTGTTAAGAAAGAGGGGAGACTTTCTTCTAGTAAAATTAAGGCAGTCACAGAAGCTGATTGCAGTCCCGTAAACCATCAGACGACACTTAAGACAAAAAGGCATGGTAAATAAAAAACGTAAACAAATTCCTCGGCTGCTTCCACGTCACGAGGTGGACTACTTAAAGTTTGGTCGTGAATACCAAACATGGGACGTTGAGAAGTGGAAGAAAGTCCTGTTTTCTGATGAGAAAAAATTCAATCTAGATAGTCCTGGTGGCTTCCAACGATATTGGCATAACAAAAAAATGCCTCCTGAAATTTCTCTACACGTCATAGTGGTGGAGGGTCCCTAATGGTATGGGGTGGCTTTTCTTACAGAGGGACGATGGAGCTCCAGGTGGTGCAGGGTTGTCAAACAGCGGCTGGTTATGTTAGCATGCTACAAAAAGCATCATTGATGATGAAGGGCCATCGTTTGTGTGTGGATGGATGGTTATTCCAACAGAATAATGCTACAATCCACGCTGCAAGACGGACCGTGACCTTTCTACAAGAAAATGGGGTTCATCTCTTGGGACATCCTGCATGCTCACCAGACTTGAACCAATTGAAAATGTTTGAGGATGGATGACAAGAGATGTTTATCGAAATGGCAAACAATATTCAACAAAAAATAAACTTTGTGAAGCCATCTTCAGAAGCTGAAGCAACATCCCCCGCACCTTAATGGAAACGCTTATTTCTAGCATGTCTGACAGAATATTTGAAGTCATCAAAAGCAGTGGATGTAGAACTCATTATTAAATTTGGTTGTTGAATGTTTTCATACACTTTTTGTACAATTTCGTAGAATTTTTGTCTCTGGTCTTATAATTTTGATCATGTGTAAATCGCCTCATTTTACAAAAATGTAAATTTCTAAATAAAATGTTTGGAATATAGCTTTTTGTTTCCATAACCTTTTAGATTGTAGTATTGGTAACCTGAAGTGGGAGGAGTTTAAAATCTATCCATAAAAAATATTTCTTTTTAAAGATTTTTAAGTGGTCTTAATCAGGAGTGTACCAATTAAGAACACGGTCACAATATGCTGACCGTGTTTGGAAAAAGAAGCTTCCCATCACTATAGACACATATATAACAATCTACTGAGTTGTGTATTTAGCAATAGAACAGTGAGAAGCTCGTCACATCCAACCTGTGAGAGAGAGGTAGTGGGGTCCACAACGTATATAATACGCCTATATGCACATCATTATATTGCTAGGTGCATATCAATAGGCCTTCCTGCACGATCTGACGCCCGCTGTGTAGTTGGTCAAGGGGACGTTCTACGTGCGAGATCAATTTGGTAACCTGATGCAAGCTGTCACCATAAGCTTGCCTGTCAAGCCCTTGTTTACCGCAGCGGATGTTGTCAGCTGAAGTGTGTGCCATGGAGTGGCAACCCATGGACTACATCAAACAATGCCCTGCCATGACTTTCATGCTCGAAGACTTTTCTTCTGTGGCTGAAGACGTCTCTTCAGATCCAACATAGGATTCATTTCACACCGAAGGAAATATCGATGAGCTCCTCAATACTCGGCAACGAATTCTGCCAACGATATGCACGTCAATACACCTGTATGCACATCATCAGATCACTAGATGTATCGAAATACTCTTATCTTCACATCATCACATAGCTAAGTGCACATCAGTACTCCCGTATTTATATCATTGCATAGCTAATCGCACATCAGTACTCTCATATTCACATCATTATATACCTAGGGGAATATCAATACACCTATATGCACTTTACAATAAAAAAATATATAGTAAGTTTTTGTACATAAAAATTCTAAAGAATACTTTTGTGAAATATAAAACTGAGCTTCAGAATGATTTTAACCCGAGGATATTATCATTAATATCTTTTTTATTAATTAAATTGAGAACGTGATTCGCAGCTGTCAATGCCAATTAAGTTATCTTCCATCTGATGACGACAGAAGCATGACACATTAACACATTGACTGCTAGAGGTCACGAAATCTGACTACAAACGCTAACCTTATAATAGCCAACATAGGCAATAAAACATTTTACGAGTTGATTTATAGGTTCGTTTTAACATTGTTTTCGCTCTAAAAGCACGAGATAAATCGTAGTTTGCGTTTTAAAACACTGTTTTAAAATTATGATCAATGTTTCATATTTCTATAGTCTTCTTTTGAACATTATTCGTCGATGAACACGACCACGTGTCCCATTGCATTTAGTTTGAGAATCACTGATTTAAGGAGCAGTTTCAATAAACAACAATGAAAAAATAATCAAAAGAAAATCTTTTCTTACCGATTCGCCCTTCGATCCTCTTTCTCCTTTTGCACCTTTTTCTCCGATTTCCCCCTGTAGAAAAAAAAACAAAAAAGAAATTTAGTAGCAGTTCAATCATCTAGGCAATTTCTACAATCAGGATGGGATCAATTACTGTCATTTTGCCCAATGTTATCTTCAATGTCCACTAATTATATCTTTCTCGCATCTGAAAGTTCCAATCAGCTATACCTTGTCGCTTGTTGACACCAAATCACTACCACCTTTCTTAGTTCGCGTATCGTCTGGCTCACTCTCTACCCTGGTCTTTTTAACAAGAGTAGATGTTTATTCCTTGTTTCCTGTTTAGGATTGGGTTTCTGGCTCATTCTAAAGTCTTTTCATTCTCATTCACTTTCAGTAGTCCCTTGTGTCTTAGTGGCATTATCGCCTTGTTTAGGGTGAATTGATTTAAACAAAAACTACTGTCATAACAGTCGCAAGCCTTGAACATATTATGCGCAGAAATACTATTTATTATTAATATACACTAAACTTTAGTACTGCACAATACTACAAATTTTGAGCACCCGATAAGGTTTAAAATACTGAATAACCCTTAACAATTCTTATGGAGTTTATATGCCGATGTAAATATCTAACAGTAATATCAATCTTTTGTTATATAATACTAATGGGACTTTTGTCCCACCCGTAAAAATATTTGGTATTTTAAAACACATTGGATCTAAATGGTTGAGCTTATTGAAGATCCCCTGAATTCATTAATATAAAAAATATTAATAAAAAAAGAAATTGTTTGTGCAATTTCTTTTATAGTCTTTTTACTGTAGAACCGTCTTTGGTGTGCAAGGAATTACAGTCAGTGAAAAGAAAAAAGGTACAGGGGATGTTGAAAAAAGTAGAAGGAAAAATGGGAATGGAGGAGATAGAAGATGGCAGATTACGCTGCATTTAAACATCTGGAGAATGTAGCTATCAGAGAAGCATGTAAACGGAAGAGAGTTCCACAGTCGGGAAGTGCGAGAAAAGAAACTGTCAGAGTAGGCGGTTACATTTGACTATTTTAACGGTAAAAGAGTGAAACCTAGATGCCAGTCTAGTAGCACGAGTAAATTCATGTGGTCGGGGTACTAAGGAAACAAGCTCGTCAGAGCAGAAGCCGTGAAAATATTTGTAGAAAAGACAGAGGGAAGCTACATCCCGCCTGTGAGAAAGTAACTGAAGTCGACCTCCTAAATCGCTATTGATTACGTTGCAGATCCTCCTTTGGATTTTGTCGAGAATTCCGTGATAAATAGCAGGAGCACTCGACCAGATATGGCAACAGTATTTAATGCATAGACGAATGGTAGATTCATAATTGTACACGATAGATTCTGACAAAGAGAAACTTCCTGGCCCGACACTGAGTCAACCTTCTCGGCTGTAGCGATTTGATGTAGTCGTTCCACTTGAGGTCGGTTAAGAGGGTGAGGCTGTGGAGGTGCAGTGTGTTTCTGGAAGACTAACGTCGTTCATACTGATGGAAGATAGCAAAGTTTCTCTCTGGTGGTCAAAGAAGAGCAGCTTCGTTTTATATAGGTGACTCGATCTTTCCCTCCGCTTGTGTTACCTTCAAGATATCCTGTAAGACCCAAATTCTTCAAGCCCTATGATTCATGACCATCCATAACCTAGTATTATCCAAATACATAGTATATTCTATTGTGTGTTGAATTTGGTCTATCATTGCTCTCCATAGCTTCCTAGCATTTGTAGCTGTTCGTCTCCTTACTATCCTCACAAGTCCTTGTTCTGCCATCTATTCCCACCAACACGTTAGACATTTCACCGTTTCCTTCGTCTCTGTTGCCTTTAGTATCTTATAAGTGTTAAATTCTCCAAGATTCTTTCCTCATTACGTATTCCAAAAATTTCAGAATTCTCTCCTTGATTTCCACTTTCATTAGAGCTTCCTTGTTGCTGAAATGTTTAATCTCTAGCATTCTAGTCTTCTGTAGAAATGTAAACCCTTAATTGCCCTGCTTAAGATATTTATCTAAAACGTGATTGCCTTGTAGAATTGCATGAAAAGAAAGAAATGTAATCCTAAGTTTAATACGACGGAGCGAAAGAAATTATTGTTAGTGGTATTGTTGATTTTGCAATTTATTGTCAATTGCGATATGAGTCGAGTTAAGAATACTTATAAAATACTTGTATACTTGTAAAATCTGAAAAACAGAAAAACTAGTTGGAAATTGAAGAGAATAGAAAAGAAAAAAATATATATTTGCACAGTTTATTCAAAAGTCGATCAAAAGCCTTGGTTTTTCGGCCGATGGAAGTAAAAAATAGAGGTAGTCAAAACAACACCATCAACAATTTTGATCGGGTTAGGGTAAGGTCAGATCCTTAGTTCCGAAATTTGCTGGGAAAGGATTTCAAAACTTGAAAACTTAAAATAATGTAATCAGAAGAAGAAGATGAAGAGAAATTACGTTAGAGGATATATTGTTACCTCATTGGTTGAACCAAACCCCCACCTCGAAATGTGGAGGTGGAAATAATCTCATTGGTCTAAGATTTGATTTTGCATAGATACCCCGGGTCCAGCCCACACCTCCCAAGAGAATTTAGGACAAGCATAAAAAATTGAGGCCCGAGTTGAGTTCAGCAGTCGACGTCCAGTCGGTTATTGGCCCAGAGATGTAACGACTGAGGGAGGGGTGTTCCCAACCGGGAGCCATGATAAGATATTCGACGCTATTCATTGACTAATAATGACAGATTTGAAGCTTTTTCGTGACTAATAATGCAATCATTATTTAGTTAATCTTATATTATATGTAGCGTTTTCATTGGTTAATTAATGATAGTTATTTGAAATTCGAATGCAAAAGATAATGTAAAATTTATTTTCTTACCCGGCGTCCTTCATTTCCATCTTTACCCGTCAGTCCAGTTGCTCCACGCTCTCCCTTAAAATTTGAAGAGAAATAATTTTCAGTATTTAAGGTAAATAACGTAAAAACATACGCGTAAAACAGGAAATGCATATACACGCGTGAAAATACGACATATCATAAAAACTAAGGCTTCTTAGAGACATTTTTGATAACAAAATAAAAAATATGATAGTTAAAAAAGAAAAAATGCGAGTGATCGTAATAAAAGCCGTCATCATCATTTATCCATCACACCCAATGGTTCATAGGGCAGCAACTTTTTGTTGCTGTAACAAAGTGTTTTTTTACGGGGCTAGGTTGTTAGCCTTGCACCCAACCCGCAAAGACCGGTGGACCATGCTTGGTCCTTAGGTTTATAGCATGTGGTATTCCCAAATGGTCACCCATTTAAATACTGACCAAGATCGATGTTGCTTAACTTCGGTGATCGGACGGGACCCGGTGCATTCAACACGAAATAACCGTAGACACGTTTGTAATAAAAGTAAATGGTTTTAATTGGCAAATGAATATTTTTTCCAGATATGTTCAATCAGATCTCATTAAAACGATATGATTTATTATACCCCAAAATACTTCTCAAAATGATCTCATTTCTCGTCATTGCACTTATTCCAGTAGCAAATATCCATCACATTGATTAGACATTTACACAGTGAAGATTCCAGATTAAAATTCAGCTAATAACTTAGTCAACAGATTTATTGATGCGCCCGCATAAATATTTAATCCTTTTTGCAGTTTCTTATATAATGGGATGCAGTTCCTGGTTTCTTTATATAGTTAGAAAGAATGATCAAGGCCTGTCTGAGTGACTCTGTGCATATAGCATACTATGAATGTAGTTAGTGTAAATACTTACATGTGTATGTGTATTCATTAGCATGGAACAGGCTTGCTTCCCAGAGAGTAAAACACTACGCCCCCTTGGACTTACACTTTCGGCGGACCTCAAATGGAATGACTATATCGAATCCATTGCCAAATCTGCCGCTATGAAAGTCGGCTCTCTGTGCAGGGCCTGGAAATTTTACCCGCCTGAATCTATCCTGCACATATACAAATATACCATCCGCCCATGTACTGAATACTGCTGCCACATCTGGTCGGGTGCCCCTGCCACTCTCCTTGGGTTTCTTGACAAAATACAAAGGAGAATCTGTAACGGGGTTGATACTGACTTGGCAGACCGGCTACAACCACTCTCTCACCGGCGTGATGTGGCTTCCCTGTGCCTCTTCTACAAGTACTTCCATGGCTTCTGCTCCGATGAACTTAGATCACTGGTGCCGCCTAAGCACGAATTTGCACGAGATACTATATTAGCAACTAGGTCCCACCCTTTTACAGTTAAACAGATAAGATGTAACCGTAATTTCTACTCCAACAGCTTCTTTTCTCGCGCTTCCCGCCTGTGGAATTCCCTTCCAGATGTCTGCTTTCCCGACAGCTACAATCTTCAGCTGTTTAAATGCAGGGTCAATAGACACCTATCACACTAACTTCCAATTATTCTCCCAACACTCTCATCTACCCAACCCTCATTCTCGGTATCCTTACCCGCCTATCACCCACCATCTGACATTTCCTATATTTAACCATCCTTTCTCCACTCTATGTAGCCCCCTGCGCAGTAGTGGCAGTGAAATGCTTGCTCGGGGTGAAACTCTTATAAAAAAAAATTAAGTAGCAACAGAGACATTTGATCTTGTGTAAAAATATTTTAAAGAGAAATCTTCATTTGACAACTTTTAACTAGTTGTTAAAATTTTAGTACAGAAAATTTGTAAGTACTGAAGTTAAAAGCAAGAAACAAAAGATTTAAAAATCAAGTGAAATCACCAAATTTGACATAAATTCAAAGAATTCATTGTAAAAATGTAGAGGTAATCTGAATAGTTTTACAGTAATTTTCTTATTCTTCTACAGGGGAAGGGGGATTAATTGCTATGTTACAGCATTGACTAGTTAACTAAGTAGAGTAATACTAACATTATTAAGATTTTACCATTGGATTATTGAGCAGAGTGAGAGAGTAATTCTCAAACAGAAACAAAAATGTTTCCAAAGTTTTTTACTCTGGGAGAAAATCTAATATATATATATATATATATATATATATATATATATATGTGTGTGTGTGTGTGTGTGTGTGTGTGTGTGTGTGTGAAAAGTGTATGTACATAATTATAAATATCAATATATATATATATATATATATATGCAATTTGTTATATATAGTATATTATTCATATATTATGTATGACATATCTGAACTCTCTTCTGTCCTTTCTAAGCTCTACAATCTCTGCCTATCTTCCTCCTGCTTTCCTGCCTGTTGGAAGTCTTCTTCTGTGGTTCCAATATTCAAGAACACTGGGGAACCATCGGACCCCGCAAATTACCGTCCTATCAGCCTTCTTCCGATCTTCGGCAAAGTGTTCGAAGCCATTATCAATGCCGAGGTCGTTCAGCATCTCACGGCCCAGGGGCTCCTATCGAACAAACAGTATGGCTTCCGCTTCACCAGGTCTACTGTTGCTATGCTAACGACCATCACCGAGTATATATACCAGGCTCTCGACAAGAATGGTGAAGCCCGAACTGTCGCCCTGGATATCTCTATAGCATTCGACAGAGTATGGCATGACGGCCTTCTCCGGAAACTGCGAAGCTACGGCATTACTGGACTTTTGTTGGACTTAATCCAGTCATTCCTCTCTAACCGCACACTGAAGGTGGTTTTAAACGGACATGCCTCCCAAAACTACCTTACAAACGCGGGTGTCCCCCAAGGTCCTACGCTCTTTCTAATCTACATCAATGATCTCCCCGATGCCATAAGATCACAAGTAGGCATGTACGCCGACGATACCACAGTATACGCTCGCCTCGATCAAAATCTGATGTTGATTAGGCGAACCTTGCGGCTGAGCTTGAAAAGGACCTCCAATCCGTGGTGGATTGGGGTAGGAAATGGCTCATAAAATTCAATTCTTCCAAAACGAAGCTGCTGTCAATTAACCACCACAGACGACCTTACCTCCCTCCCATTAGCATGGAACAGGCATGCCTCCCAGAGAGTAAAACACTACGCCTGCTTGACCTGACACTCTCAGTGGACCTCATGTGGAATGACTACATCGAATCCATTGCTAAATCCGCTGCCATGAAAGTTGGCTCTCTGTGCAGGGCCCGGAAATTCTTTCCGCCTGAAACTATCCTGCACTTATACAAATCTACCATCCGCCCGTGTCTTGAATACTGTTGCCACATCTGGTCGGGTGCCCCTGCTATTCTCCTCGGGCTTCTTGACAAAATACAGCGAAGAATCTGTAATGTGATTGATACCGACTTAGCTGTCCGCCTGCAGTCACTCTCAAATCGGCGTGATGTGGCTTCCCTGCACTTATATGACGTGACTTTGTCAGAACAGTTCAAACATGTTTAATCGGATTCAATTTTAAGAACATAAACTGATCATTAATGTAGTTTATTTGTTTTTGAAACTACTGCAGCGTATTATACTCTCTACGGAAAACCAGTACAGCTCTGGGCAAATGAATAACAACGTAACGCTTTCAGTTTTTAACTGATCAGACGATGAATTCTCATTGCGTTTCTATCGTCACTCGTGTCGCCGTGCAAAGAAGTTGGAAGAATCCAAACACTTAAAACTTAGATAAAATTACACATCTCTTCCTTATTACGTGTGGCTTACAGCCATATCACGTTGAATAGACTGGTTCTCGCTCGATCACCGAAGTTAAGCAACGTTGAGCCTGGTCAGCACTTAGATGGGTGACCGCTTGGGAATACCAGGTACTGTAAGCTCTTAGTGACGGATGTGTGCTGTGGTGCAGTGGATATCGGCTCGGAAAGAGAAATCAGTGAGCCGAGTTCGAATTCCAGTTGAATACCCTACATTCACTGAAGCACTGGTACCCTTGGGAAAGATATTAATCCGTCCTTTCCCTCCAGTTATGGGTTAAATAACAAGGGTAGGACTTGGGGACCCTGCCTTTAAAAATGAATCTTGATACTCGAAAAGAAAAAGTATTACTAGACACAAAACTTATATAAAACAACAATAAATTGTTGAAAGAAAAAGGTATTACCAGCAATAACTAAAATTTAGTTGGCAATAAATGACCCGCCGTGGTTGATATGCCATAAAAACAAAACAACCAACCAACCAACCTTATTATGTGGTTCTGCTAATCATAGTGCCACAGAATTATCTGAAAAGATGAAAAAATAATGACGTGGTACGAGACCTCCAGGACTTTGTCCAGCATGTCAAATTTTTTTTAATGACGAATTGGTTTAAGGAAAATAATGGCTTTCGTTTGGCTGTTCAGTTCAATGCTTAGCATGTGCTGGTGTTTCTGGTTATATATATATATATATATATATTCCTGTTTCAGGAGACAAAGACAATTTTTGTTTCGGGTTGATCTGAAGGAGACGGCAAAATTAGAAACGAATAATAAAATTTTCAACATAATCTTCTTTATGATTGCATTTATTTCAATGAAGAGTATGAGTCACATAGTTCTTGGCTAATGGATATCGGTTTGGAATGAGGAATCAGAGAGCCGTGTTCGAAATCCAGTCAGGTTCGTTACATTATACTCTTGGAAAACTATGAATCCATCTTCTCTTCCTCTAGCTACCGGTTGAATTGCAGAACAAATTGGGTTCCATAGCCTTGTTTGGCAACCAGTCTAACGCAGAAACAAATGACAAAGTACTGCAAGAAAATCTCTTGCCTAGACAATCATGAATCGAATCGAAAGAGATATGATCGCCCAAGCATGTATCACGTATAGGTTTTAATTGAGTTGAAACATTATGCAGTGAAAATTTAAAATCCGAATTCGGTTTGTAAGAATCGAAAAATGTAATATTTAAATGAAATGCCATTTTAAAGTGTGAACCCTTTTTTATTTTATCAATTTAAACTGTTAGATTATTTTTTTCTGTATGGATGTTCAAAAAGGAAATAATTTTGAATATCCTCCATTGACTACTTTTTCTTAACGGACGAGTAGAGCAGAGTTCGATTCCGAATTCATCATGCTATGGATTATATTTCTTTTGTGGCAATAAAGATACGCCTACATGTCGCTAGAAGGTAATGTACAACTGTGATTCTTGTTGCCCTGGTGACATGACGTCAGAAGTTTCAGCAGCAGCAGCAGCAGCAATAATAATAAAACCAATTAAACAAATAGAGAAAATAAGACCAGAAAAGAAATTATTTACTTATCCATTTTCCTAATTGGGAGTTTTGATAAGCGTAAACAGTTCTGATACTTTCCAAATGTCGGTGTGATCTGATTCATTAACTGTTTTTATTTCAGGAAAGGCCTTCAGTCAGCCCCCCCCCCTCATCATCATCTCACCCTTTTACACCCAATGGTGTGTAGGGCAGTAACGTTTTGTTACTGTTTCCGTAACAAAGTGTTTTTTACAGGACAGAGTTGTTACCCCTGCGCCCAACCCCCAAATCTGGAGGACCGGTGAACCATTCTTGGTCCTTACTTTTACAGCACCTGGTATTCTAAAACGGTCACCCATCTAAGTACTGACCAACCTCAATGTTGCTTAACTTTGGTGATCGGTGAACCGGTGTATTCCACATGATATAGCCGTAGAATTCAACCCCCTATACCCACTAAAACATGTTCATTATAAATATAGTTTATTGATATTTGTCTATATTTCTGAGATGAAATATTGTAATTATTTACTTTGTTCAGATTGTGTCCTCATTTTTATAGCCACATTCACGACGTTTCGGCCGTTGTATACTCCGATCTTCTTCAGGTGACTGAATCCTTTATTTTGATGACTGGGTTAGATTGTTCTCGTTCCATGAGCCATGCTATTTCTGGATATCTCTATTTAACACAAATCTCTATGTTTTATGTTCACCATTGCTGTAACCAGGTATTGAATTCTTTGGGTCAAGTTAATGGATCTAACCACCGTTTTTATCCAATAGGCCATATGCCCTCAAGTTGTGTGCTCAAATAATGTAAATAATGTGCAAATTTAGTGCATCTAGCCAAATAATAGAAATTAAACGAAGAAGTCTTCTGTCTGTATTTCGGCGGTTGAGTGGGGGTCTGTCCTTTACTTTCGGTCTAATATCCTCATCTTTCTTGTCGCCACGTTGTGCTCTTCGGCCTTCAATAAGTGCTTTACGATCCAAAGATTTTAAAACTGAAATCTTTATTTAATCTATGAGGATAGAGTGTTCTCGTTCCACTGACCAGATCAAGGAATATTTCTTCTTTGTTTAGTTACTTTTTGACCTGTACTACACGGCCCCAAAAATTGAACTCACATCTACAATGTCACAAAGTTCCGAACCAACCAGGCTATTGTCAGTAAATTCACTGATTGCCTTGCCTTCTTATTCTTGTGCTATTTTAAATTTATTTTTTAAAACAAGGACTGAAGGCCTAACGGTCCAAATGTTGCAACAGCAAAGATTTTATCGCTTTTAATTCATATCTTCAATATATATATATATATATATATATATATATATATTGAAGATATGAATTAAAAGCGATATTAATATTATATATTAATAATTATATATATATATATATATATATATATATATATATAAAGGGGAACTCTGAATTAAAAACCCGAGGACTGTCGTTTGGGGTTTTTGTGACCCGCTCTAAACCAGTATCTTGTATTTGGCTCTTCGAAAAAGTATGGGCAGTTCTGCACAAGCCTTCACCACTACAATGAAATGATATATGGCGGTAGTCTTGCTGTTTCACGCTAATAACTGACCTGCTGGGCCCTCATATGTCGAAAAACAACTGGAGAGACCTTCATATATATATGTATATAAATACATCCGGGTCAACTATCGCACAACATGTTATAAATAGCAGGGAACGTGTTGCTGTATTGAGTGCAGACTGTTTTGCAATATTAACCAAGTCGCATTCTTTATATCATCTAAAAGCTCTGACGTTCATTGACATCAAATCGCGCAAGCCTTCTCTATGTAAGTAGAGAGATTGCTTGTTGGGTTTGAATAAGGTTGGACTAATTATTTTGCATATTTTTTCTCTCCCCCTTTCATTATAATTTTCTTTTATTTTCTAAGATTAAATTTCCCAGAAATTAAATTTGAAGAGATCTTGGACAAAACGGGTTATCTTAGATTTTAATGTATAGAATGTCTACAAAATTCCGCATATTCTTTGCTGTCATTATATACCAACAAGAATCTTTTCCAATATATATATATATATATATATTCATATCTATTTATATATGCTGGTATTTCCTGATGAGTAACCGTAAGAACTCAGAGGAAACCTCGGACCCATCCAACTATCACCCTATCAGCCTCCTACCAATTTCCGGAAAAGTGTTTGAGGCTATTATCAATGCTGAAATAGTTCAGCATCATACTGCTCATAAACTATTCTCAGACAGGCAGTACAGCTTTGGCTTTGCCAGGTCTACGGCCGATATTCTAATGACCATCACAGAGTACATATATCAGGTCCTCGATAAGTTCGGTGAGGCTTGTGCAGTTGCCCTGGATATCCCCAAGGCTTTTGATAGGGTTTAGCACTCTGGCCTTCTACGAAAGCTACAGGGTTATGGTATCACTGTACGCTTGCTTGATCTGATTCAATTTTTCCTATCTTGCGAGGCGGACAAACATATCCTCGCTGCTGATCTTGAGAAAGGACTCCACAAGTGGCTTGTGAATTTCAACGCTTCTAAAACGAAACTGCTATTTGTTACACCAAGCAAGTATCCCTGAAAGCAATATAGTGCGCCTCCTCGGTCTTACCCTATCTTTCGACCTCAAGTGGAATCATTACATTGAGCCAATAGCTAAATCCACTGCTACGAAGGTTGGATCACTATATCGGGCCAGGAAGGTTTTTCCCCCTCAATCCATCTTGCACATATACAAATCAAGCATCCGACCGTGCATAGAACACTGTTGTCATATCTGGTCAGGCGCCTCTGCTGTTCATCTCAGTGTTCTCGGTTCCAAAAGAAAAATCTGTAATGTGATAGGTCCCGACCTGGCAGTTCGACTCAAGCCGCTTTCTCACCGGCGGGTTGTGGCTTCCCTCTGACTCTTCTACAAATATTTTCATGGCTTCTGCTCTGACGAACTTAGGTCACTAGTGCCCCCTCCTCAAGAATTTATTCATGCAACCAGACTGGCAACAAGGTCCCACCCAGTTAGTTAGATCAAACAAATGTAACCGACAATTCTACTCCATCAGCTTCTTTTCTCGCACTTCCCGCCCGTGGAACTCCCTTCTATATACTTGCTTTCCTGACGACTACAACCTACAGAAGTTTAAATGCAATGTCAATTCCCATCTTTTATCCACTTGACTCCAGTACTTTCTACACAACTCGGTATATCTTTTTTTTCCTTTCTCTCTACCTTCACAACCGTCTTCATACCTGTTTTCCCATCCTTCTCTTGCCCTTTCTCTGACGCCCCCTGTAACTGGTTCGTCTTTCTCTTCACTCGCCTTCTGCCTAAACTATTACTTTCTTATGTAGACTCCTGCGCATCAATGGCGGTATCACCTTGCTTGGGGTGAAATGATTAAAAAAACAAAACATAACAAAATTAAAAAATATATAAATAAACAATTGCCTAAGGGTTAATCTAGGAAACTCGAGTCGTATTTTCGGTTGTTACAAAAATAATGGCCGCTGGAAGTGTTGTATTTTGAAAAACCATTTTAACATAGTATTCACGGTATATCTTAGGTGAGCATGTGCTTTTTAATAATTTTAAACTTATTTTCAGAAACAATATTCTGGAACCATAGAAGCACTTAATTATGAATATAAAGAACATGATCTATGTTTACTTTTTTTTGCAGGAGTTCAAACTTAGGCACATTCCCTTTCAAACTATTGCCAATATCAACA
The DNA here is from genome assembly GCA_037127315.1 of Ascarosepion bandense. Taxonomy (NCBI): domain Eukaryota; kingdom Metazoa; phylum Mollusca; class Cephalopoda; order Sepiida; family Sepiidae; genus Ascarosepion; species Ascarosepion bandense. The sequence goes on from JBBBDQ010028941.1 coordinate 224,128, forward strand.
GAGCATCGGGTGATGGGTCCACAAGTGATCGGACAGTACGAAGGTATTCTTGAAACTACTGCATTTCCATGTTCCACGTGTTCTGCTATACTTGTACTTCTCATGAGGATATCTTCCAGATATGCTACGGCAAAATCTAGACCACCCAACATGGAATCCATTACTTACTGGAAAATGGCTGGCGCGTCCTTGATCCCAAAAGTTAGTCTGTTAAATTTATACAGATACCGATGTGTGTTTATACACAAAAGTTTTGACGTTTCCTTTTCAACGGGTATTTGCAGAAATGAATCGCTGAGGTCTATTTTTGAAAATATTGTGCCTCCGTTTAGCTTTGCAAATATTTCTTCTGCTGTTGGTAGAGGATATTAATCCTTTACTGGTGATGAGAGCCTTGAAGAGGAAGAAAGCAGAAGGCAGTCATACAGTCTTGACAACGAACAATTTAAAGCGGTCGAGCAAAACCCACACCAAAGAGCCAGGGAAATGTCTCAGATGCTTGATGTCAGCATAGACAACAGTCTCATGCCATTTGCAGAGGACTGGCAATGTGAAAAACCTCGAGAAATGGGTTCCTCAAACACTAACACTCCTTTTATTGACCAAATTGTAAGTTGCGATGAAAAGTGGATCCTTTATGATAACCGTAAACGATCAGGTCAATGACATGATTGTGATGACCCCCCCCCCCCCCCACCGAACATTTCCCAAAGTCAAAGATGCATCAGCAAACATTATGGTGACTGTCTGGTGGTCCGCTATTGGTGTTATCCACTACAGCTTTCTGGAAGCCAATTAGAGTATTAATGCAGAGCTTTACTGCAACCAGTCAATTAAGTTCTATACGTGAAACACGCTTGGGCGATCATGTCTCGAAAGAGACATGACTGACTGCGCAGAAGATTATCCCGCAGTAAGTTGCCATTGCTTTCTGCGGTAGACTGGTTGCCAACCAAGGCTATAGAACTCAATCTGTTCTGTTATTTAACCCATAACCGGAAGGAAGAGACGGATTAATACCTTTCTCAAAGGTATTTGCGCGTAAGTGAATGCAATGAATTCAACTGGAATTCGAACTCGGCTCCCCGATTTCTCGTTCCGAGCCGATATTCACTGCACCACAACGCACATAAATGCATGCACACCGGCTAAAAAATGAGACCTGCATTGGCGAATCGACGTGGTCCAATCCTGCTCCACGATAGTACGCATCCACATGTTGCAAAAATCCACAGACTTTGGACGCGAGAGTTTACCATATTCTCCTGATATTCTTCTAATCTTTCCCCCACTGATTATCGTTTTTTAAGCACAGAAGCACATTTTAAAATAGTAAAACTTTTAGGTCCAAACCAGAGCCGGGATCAGCTTTCAAAGATTTCATTGCATTACAGCCAATAACTTTTTATCAACGAGGAATAAATAATCTCGTCAATCAATGGTGAAGGGGCATAGATTCTCAAAGCTGGGATTTTAACTAATTTCAACATTTCTATGGTTAATTTTTCAAGAATAAAATTATGTTTCTGAAATCAGCCATTATTTTTGTAACAACATAAATCAGCTAAGATAAATTTTATTTTTTATTAATTATATAATATATATATATAAGTCGATAAATTAATAAATGGTCAAGGCCAGAAAGACCGATAAATGCCATCGATTTATCATCAAACCTTGATGTGCAGTGTTACTCGAAAATTTAGAGTCGGTCAAGGGATAAGCCGATTAAAACATTTCATAACACACTATTTACATTATTCGGCCTATTGGTGTCATCAACGTATCTCAGCCATGGATGAAGATACTGACTTTCTGCACACAAACAACACACTTTGAATTGGGATCAGACATATATCGGCAGGATGAAGGCTTAGCAATGGGCTCGCCATTAACATCATCACTGGCTAACATATACATAGAATACTTTGAAGAGATGCCATTAGAATCCACAGCTTCAAAACCAACTCTATGGCTGAGATACGTTGATGACACCTTCATACTCTGGCTACATCAGGAAAAGGTCCAGATGCTACTGAACCATGTGAACTCAATAAAATCATCCATACAGTTCATTATGAAAAAAGAGTGACAACAAACTGGCATTCTTGGATGTGCTAATAACTTGAAAACTTAACTTAAAAAATTGCAATATGAACTCTGGTAAAAATGTTTACTGAACATTAGTTCCAGAAATTCAGTTGTTGTCCTTAAGGACACGTGGCCCAGTGAATATAGACGTTGGTTTAGTTCCAGTGACTTGACCCAAAGAGTTGTGAGTTCAACACCAGGTTACAATAGTGGCGAACAAGTAATTTTGAGTGTCCGGTTAGAGGGAGATAAGTCATGATTACCAAAAGATGCTTCACGCAAGAAATGAGAACGATATACCCCGGTGATTGTATTAAAGGATTCGGTTCAAGCGTACAAGGCCGAAACATCGTACAAATGGCAACAAAGATGAGGACAATAGTCCGAATAATGCAAATAGTGTAAATACTACCACATCTCAGAAATGTAAACAAATATTTATTATCATCTTAGTATATCTATTGATGACTTTCTTCGCAAAAATTCTCCCCAACTTAAAATGTATTAAATTTTTAAAACTATTTTGATAGGTGTTTTTGATTTGTATTATGTATATCAGTAGAAGTATAGCCCGACGTTGCTCGGGTGTAATGAAAGCTTTAAAACTAATCCATGGTCCTGGAGCTCAGACTCTTTAGACGTTGGCACGAAAGACTAAAAAGCAATAGTTGTTTCCAATTAAAGCGAAACCGTAGACTGAAAGAAAAATGAATGGATGTAAGTCAAATTTTGATTTCCTGGTATCGATATCAAATAAGCTTTTTTCGTCGTAAACTGAATTTTGAACGCTAAATAAGTCCTCTGAGTAAATGGTATCATGGCTGAGACTAAGAACTACAATTATAACTACTTAGAGCCAAACCTGAAGCAAAAACTAAAATAAAAGGGCTGAAAAAATACAGACATACAGGCAGATAAACAGACACACACACACAAGCATCTTACATTTTACATATATATATTATCGATTTTCTGCACTATTGTAAGAACTGCAACCTTGAAACTTCCGAATATCGTTTCTTATGTCTTTGTCTATGAGTGCATCAAATTTGATTAAAATCGGACCACTCATTCTATAACCCGAGTTTTTCGATTATCGATTTACGATATTTATCAGGGGTATCTCGACACAAAACCTAGCTTAGAACACTCGCAGACGCTTATAGTACAACTCCGTTTCGGAGTCTATAGGTAACGGACACACACACATACACAGAGACAAAGTTCCATTTATAAATAAGTTTAAATAGATTTAGATAATTTTACGGAATAATTATTTAAAATGAATTTGAGGATTTGGTAAGAATCGGAGACATTTTTAGTACTTAAGTGCAGTTGTATGAAATTGTATTGTCATGGGTCATCTTACTCAGGCAGAGGATTGCCCATGGAATAAAAGCAATTCGTAGACAGTGATGAAGAAAATGAAAGAAATATTTGTTCTAGAGCGGTTGACGATGTATATCAGCGATTTGTCTATATTTCTGGGATGAGGTAGTATTTACAGGATGAGGACAATATTCCGAATAATGTAAATACTGTATATCAGCGATATAAAGTCGCATAAAATATACCGGTCCCATGTATTTAAGAAGACCTTGAGTCCTTACTCAGGTCGACAATCAATATTTAACTGAAAGTTCGCCTCATCTTTTAATCTAAAGGTTGTCTCCTCTTTTCAGCTGGGATCATATAATCGGTCACTGAACCTGATCTTTTGATCTAGTCAGCTAATTAAAAATATTATGAATTTTGAGAAAAATATCAACAAAATATCTTCTGAAGGATAATCTTCTGTCCAGTCAGTCATATCTCTTTCGAGACATGATCGCCCAAGCGTATATCACGTATGGCATTTAACTGACTGATCAACAAAGTATAGAAATGTATCGTAAAAACTTGTTCAGGGCCGGTGCACACTACCTCTCGACTGAGAGAGGGCATGCTTGATGGGGAGGGGGGTTAAACTCGACTGGGGTGGAGCAAGCCTAATTAGAGACAATGGGCAGTGATTTGTGACCCACGTTATCTTAATGCTTTATTTTTCTGCTTTCATTTACATACGTTACAAATTAAACTAAGCATAACAGACGATTAAAGATGAACATTTTTACGTATTTCAAATCATTTACACTATTTACATTGTTCGGACAGTTGTCCTCATCTTTGCTGCCATAGTCACGACGCTTCAGCCGTTGTATATTCTAAACTTCTTGAAGTGATTGGACTTTTAAACAGAAACATTTTATTTCGTTCACCGGGGCATATTGTTCTAGTTCTATGGGTCCTGACTCTTCCAGATTTCTAAGTATTTGTTATCTCCCTTTAACTCAACTCTATAAGTTTTCGTTCGCCTCTACAAAAATTTCGGAATCTCCTGCATCTTTTCTGGACGGTCTCCTTGTTTAAGTCGGTGAATACCGCCATAAGTTTATCTTTGACGTTACAAAGAAATTTGTTGGTCACTCGCTCAACTACGCCCCACACATAATAAGCAAGTGGGTTGTAGTCTGAGGAGATAGAATGCCAACTATAAGGGGTATTTTCTGGCCTTGATTGGGCTCCCCTGCTTGTGTTGCATGGTACAGAGTCCAGTTGCCAGCCATAGGGTCTTTCAGCAGCCATCCTCTTGAGCCAGGAGAGCATTATCTCTTCAAGACACTTAATGTAGCCCCCACCCCTGTGTTCAGTCTGAAACCCTGTGGGAAGATGAATGGGGGCATAACGCCACAATCACTAGTGATCACTTCAAACACCTTGGTAATCATCATTAGACTCATCCAACTCATTCCGAATCTTCTGCACTGTCCTCAGATTGACACCTAAACACTAAAATTTTCGAATTGAAACTTTCGGCGCGAAGGCCAAGCAGTACAGAGTGCGTTTTTCAAATTTCTGCCGGATTGAATTGCTTCATGATGCTCTTTTTCTCATAGACGGTACCCAACTGACCCTACTATACTGTGCAGTCGACAAAATCAAAAACAAATAACGCGCATGAGCGAAATTAAAAATATAAAATCGTGACAATTTATCCATCGGACCCGGTATAACTGTCATTTGCATAACTATATATTCATTTAGTGTATCGAGGCAGCAAATAATTTTCTAAACATATACTGTTAAATATAAGAGACAATGTTTCATCATGAGCTGTTCTAAGAGTAGTATTTTGGCTTTAATTTCAGTTGAAAATAAAGACAAAAATCCAAATATTGGAGAATTTTTGTCTTTATTTTCAACTGAAATTAATGTCAAAATACGACGTTTAGAACGGCTCGTGATTAAACATAATAAACATTCATCGTCTCTTATATTTAACAGTATATGTTTAGAAAATATATTAATTTGTAGACAATTGAAAAGAAAACGAAAATACATACCTTAACACCTTTTGCACCATTTTTTCCCGCTTCGCCTTTTGTACCCTACAACATAAAAATAAATCATGCAAGATATGAATTATTGAAAGTGTACACCTGTTTTAAAAGGACAGTAGAGGAAATTTTTAGTGGTAATACTGTCAGGAAAAAAATTTACTCTTAATATTTTAAGCTTTTATTAAGTGAAATATTGGCAGTCATAATTATTTGAGTAGAAGCGATGAAAAGCACCCGAGATCTAGATGAAAGAAATACCGGCTCAAAAATATGGCTGTCAATATGTTATCTTAGAAATCAGAATAATATTACTGCAGTTATCTCCCTTGAACATAGATGATAGCTTCTTTTCGTTGTAATTCTTCAGACTAACATTAAAATGAAAGGAAGCTTCTTTATGTGCCGTGTCCTCTCAGGACGTAGGCGATCATTGCTCTCCACAATTTCCTGTCTTTCGTAGCTTTTAATAATTTTTGTTTTTTCTTTGTTATTTCTCCTAAACCCTGTTCAGTCATCCATTTACTTAAGCTCCCTAAGTGGGTTGTGCGTTGGTTTCTTCTATGTCTCATGCCGTCAATCTGTCCTGTGAGTATCAGATTTTCCAAGCCAGGTTTCCTTATTATGTGACCTAGAAATTTCAATTGTTTCTTCCTGGTGTTACGTATGTTTCCTTTTTTCCTTTGAGTGTTTCTATATTCAAGAATAATTCGGTTCACACTCCACCCACGTCTATTGAACAGGTGAAGAGGCTCATCCCTTGTTTCCTGTTTAGGATGCAGTTTCCGGTTTTCTCTTTTCCAATCTTCTCACTTTTTTTTTTTCAATTGGAGTAGATAGACTAAACTATCGCCCGGTTCACACTCCACCCACGTCTATTGAACAGGTGAAGAGGCTCATCCCTTGTTTCCTGTTTAGGATGCGGTTTCCGATTTTCTCTTTTCCAATCTTTTCACTCCTATGTAGCCCCCTGCACACCAGTGGCGTTACCGCCTTGCTCGGGGCGATATGATTAAAAAAGAAAAAGTCGTTTGGCTCTTATTTTTTGGAAAAAACATTTTTTATTTTTTTATTTTCTCTCAAATTATTATCCGAGTTTTCGCCGAGTGAAAAAAAAAATTGAAATAATAAAAGGGTTGTTACGACTTTTGAAGACATTTTCTATGTTGCTTTTGTTCTTCGAGTGTATAACGCGCAAAGAGAAAAGTCCCTTTTCACAAACACCAATTATATACTTAGAGACGCTGAAAAATTATCATTCCGACCCAATTCCCAAAGATTGACCAAATAATTAAAGATTACAGTTTTTCGAAGGGCTTCTTGGTCGGGCTGAGAAATTTTCAATACCGCCTTATGTTATACCGACAGTGTAATGTAAGAATATGACTGAACGAATTTGCTATACTAAAGTACACATCATACTAAACTTGAGAGCCACTCAAGGTAGAGTGTTACTGTTAAATGGTTATGATGAATGATCTGTGTGATGTGAATGAAAGAGTAATCCGTAGAAAATGAAGATTATGATGATAAAGATTGGCCGTTGACTTAAGATCATTGCGTTCATAGAAGCATTCACGCGGGAATCTGTGTTATAAAGTAGCATTTCTTGAGGTGAAAAAGCTGTTGGAGTGAAACTCTTACGTCTACAATACGGGGTAAATGAGGATAATTCGACTATGGAAGCAGTATGACAAGCTGTAGAACGGGCTGAGTTAAGTTGAAGATGGCTTACGGCCATATCACGTCGAAACAGGTTCTCGCACGATTAACGAATTTAAGCAACGTCGAGCCTGGTCATTACCTATATGGGTGACCGCTTGTCAGTGCGGTAGGTGTAATGTATAATGGTTTGGAATTGTTAATGGGAGAGCCGAATTCAAATTCTCGTTGGGTCCTCATATTCAGTTACAAGCATTACCTTGGAAAAGTTATGAATCCAACTCTTGTACCCCAAGCTATGGATTAATTAGCAAGAATTGTATCACTAAGTTATTATTATCTAAAACCAAAACATTCTTATAATTAAAAAAATAAGATTTTAAAAAAGGATTGATAAACCTTTAAAAAAAGAAGCAATCCAAGTAATAGAATTCATTTGAACATTTGCCAACATAATAGAGGTAGAATATCGATAGGCTTGCGACGTTGCATCGATTAGAAAGATGTCTATTATGTATATTATAATTTTTTGTGGCTTGGTTCGAGACGGTTCAATATCGCGATATTCTGCCGCAACTTATTGCTGAATGATTGGTTCCTCTAGCGAGAAATGGCCGACAGAAGATCATATTTTGCATCGTATGACGAGTGGATGAAAAACAGACATTCGCTGAAAAACTGAGACAATGATCATAAGAAACCTATACGAACGGAGAAATGGAGAAAAAAATATTTTCGGACCGTATCTGTAGAAGGAGCCATTTACATTGGTGTAAATAAAAATGTTGGAGATTGAAAAAATTGGAGAAAACGGCAGATAGATTTGGTTTGGTTTATTTTACGGTATATCAACACCTCAATGAGTTATTTAATGCCGACAAGATTTTTTATAATAGATTTGTATAAATAGAATATATATTCTTTGTAAGAAATAAGTTTGTAGATCAGTTTTCTTTGAGAGTCAGATGTATTACTGGTAATAATTATTTTTCCTTCAAATATTTATTGCTGGTAATAATACTTTTTTCTTTCAAAAATGTATTCTTGGAATTTTTGCTATAAAAGACGATTTCTATATTTTCATAGTAGTTTAACCCCAATTTAGGGATAAAATAGTTGCCCATACCTGGGACGGACCCTAACAGGTGCTATCACTCCGGGTCAAGGTGGACCTGGGAACAACAGCAATTAAGAGGTGGTTCCGTGCTACTCACAACCTCCCAATCAGAGGCATTGCTACCACTTCGGGTCAGGGTGGACCTGGGAACAACAGCAATTAAGAGGTGGTTCCATTCTTCTCACAACCTCCCAATCAGAGGTCTTGTTGCCGAATGCAGTTTACTGTCATACTCGGCAGATAGAAATCCAACGGAAACATGATGAAGACAGTTTCTTTCTTTTTTTCTTTTTTGCTCGGCTGATAAAAAAATTAGAAAGCCTCTGTTGCATAAAAATACACACGGACTATTGATAAAAAAATGGCCAGTGTGGCTCGCACTGTCGGGCACGAACTCAACTGTTCACTCTGTTACTCAAGGTTACGTTTCTTGTGTAGTCACCAACATTTTCTGCAAAAAGCGACCATACACTTTTTTTACAGATTGAATAGTTAAAGTTGAATGGAGAATAAAGTGGCTGAAATGCTATGCGAGCAAAATTGTAACATTAGCATAATAATGATTTATATATATATATATATATATATATATATATATATATATATAGCCTCTTGATCAGACGAGGTTTTTATCATGCTTATATACCACAATTTTCGACTTTTACCGCAAACAAGCATATCTGCTCTGAAATGTATCGTAATGTCAACAAATGTAAACATGTTACGGAAATTAATTAATAATAATAAATTAGTTTCGTTAAAATTCGTTAATTTCCGTAACATGTTTACATTTGATGACATTACGATACATTTCAGAGCAGATATGCTTGTTTGCGGTAAAAGTCGAAAATTGTGGTATATAAGTATGATAATATATATATATATATATATATATATATATATATATATATTATTTATTCATAAATTATAACATGGATATGTTACAATATCACTACAAAAGTAGCCATTTTGTTTCAACACTTTTGTATCTTGTCAAGTGATGTGATGGTTCTTAAATGAATGGTTTAAAAGTCTGAAAACGAGCGTGGCCCCTTTAATCAGGGAGGTAATTATTGTATATACAATGTGGACCAATCAGAGTAAAGCAACTTCTCATTTGGAAAATATGCGGGCAGGCTTAAGGTTAATTTTGGTGGGTATTGTTATTAAGATTTGACTGAAGTCAGATTATTATTATTATTTAATACTTATATCTACTTTGTTCTTGTTGCTAAATTATAATTCAATAATAATATACACACTTGTATGTATTTTACGCTGACGACGAGCACACAGACACACACGCCACAGCCGTGACATATATATATATATATATATATATATATATGTTCATAGAAGTTCACTTAAAGAAGGTGGAAACTAGACAATATTTAATTTTATAAAAATGATGAGAGAAATACCTTTAATCCGCTTACACCGGGTACACCAGGAAGACCCTGGACACCTTGTGGGCCGGGGGGACCCTGCAACATTTAAAAAAAACATGGATTAATAAAATGACATTAAGAATCGAAAAAAAGTTGGAAAGTCGAAACAGAATCAACAAATTACATTTACAGACGAACGCGCGAACATTACACATTATATATATATTTATTATAAATTATATTTTAGAACATGTACATAATCATTCTATATATATCCGCTACAAAGGTACGATTGTTTCGACATTGAAACTTCAATGTCTCATCAGGCGGTTTTGGACGTTGTAAGAATTCTTTCTTCATTCTGTATTCACCCGGATAACCCGATCCTACATTAAGTTGAGCACTCTTACCATTAAGATAAAAATTGAACATAGAAGACACGCCGCCTGATGAGACATTGAAGTTTCAATGTCGAAACAATCGTACCTTTGTAGCGGATATATATAGAATGATTATGTACATGTTCTAAAATATAATTTATAATAAATATTCACAGCTCTATATATTATATATCGAGCACTGTTTTAAATTGATGTTTTGGACGTCGAAAATGGTTAAAGAAATAAACGAAACAGCTTGGAACAATGAACAATACAGAAGATTTTTGAATTCCCTTCCTTTCAGTCAGTCAGTTAAGTGCCATACGTGATACACGCTTGGGCGATCATGTCTCGAAAGAGATATGACTGACTGGGCAGAAGATTATCCCGCAGTAGATTGCCATTGCTTTCTGCGGTAGACTGGTCGCCGACCAAGGCTATAGAACCCAATCTGTCCTGTTATTTGACTCATAGCTAAAAAGGGAAGAGATGTCTTATATTAATAAGTAGTAATTAGTGGGGGATCCGTTTATTACTTCATGACAATAGATGACCGATCCCCCACTTTATGACCAGTGAAAGTCATAATCATGATATCAACTATTATATTCAGTCAGTCAGTCAGTTAAGTGCCATACGTGTTACGCGTTTGGGCGATCATGTCTCGAAAGTGACATGACTGACTGGGCAGAAGATTATCCCGCAGTAGGTTGCCATTGCTTTCTGCGGTAGACTGGTTGCCGACAAAGGCTATAGAACCCAATCTGTCCTGCTATTTAACCCATAACTGGAAGGAAGAGACGGATTAATACCTTTCCCAAGGGTATTTGCGCGTAAGTGAATACAATGGATTCAACTGGAATTCGAACTCTGCTCCCCGATTTCTCGTTCCGAGCCGATATCCACTGTACCACAACGCACATGTATGAATGCCGGAAAAACTATATAAAAATTGTTTAAATTTTCCTTGTCTGTTATATTTAACAAAACAGGTCTAAAAGAAAGGTTACTGCCCATATATATGACACGTATTATGCCACGAGAAAATAATAAAATAAGGAAAGAGCTTTTCAAATTATTCAAAGAACTAGAATTTGTTATAAGAAGAGATACAAATAATAAAGTAGTACAATATTTCGATGTAGAACTTAATTGACAAACTGGAAATGTCTCGCTATACATGAAAACAAACACTAACTTATCATACATAAATACAAAATCCAATCTTCCGAAAAGTATAATTAAATACATTTACAAAGGAATTGAACACAGACTATTTAATAATTCGTCAAACAAATCAATATTTAATGAAAAGAAAAATATCTATGAAGATGCACTAAGAAAATCTGGCCATAAAAACATTTTACAATTTAATTCTCAACCAAACAGAGAAATAAAAAAACGATAATATAAAACGAACCATTACCTGTTTCAACCCACCATTTCATTTAGAGGTAAAGACCAAAATAGGACAAATATTTTTTAAACTGATAGGCATTTTCCAAAAGGATCAGAACTAAACAAAATTTTCAGCAGAAACACAATCAAAGTAAGCTATAGTTGCACTAGTAATTTAGATAGTTTCATTAAAAAAAATAAAATAAAATAAAAACGCCAGAAACTTAAATAGCATCGTAAAAAAAAGAAAAAAAGAAAAAAGAAAGCACTAATAAAGAATGCAACTGCAGGGACAAAAATAGATGCCTACTTCAAGGACTCTGCAACACAAGAAAACATTTACAAGGTAAAGGTACATGACCCATATGGCCAAAATAAAACATATTTGGGCTCAACCAAAGACACTTTAAGACCAGGTGGCTTAATCACATATCTACATTCAAAATAGAAAAATTAAGAAACTGTACAAAAATGGTTAGCCACGTGTGGAAATTAAAATCAAAATATGGAAAAACCCGGACATAATGTGGAGCATTGTAAAAACAGCCAAGCCTTACAACGGTTGCAGAATATGTAGACTGTGCCAAAAAATAAAAGCTAGAAATTATGCTATTCCCAAACAAAAACGAACTGTTAAAAGAAAGAACGAAAATTATGACTAAATGCATCCACACTAAGAAATACCTCTTAGGTTCATACAACTATAGATAAAAACGCCATAATTCCTTTTAATTTTAATTTCAAATATGCGCGTTCAAAAATTCCCTGCCACGTGAGCCCTTTAAATAAAACACCGTTACAAGAGCGTTTTTAAAAAGGAAAACGCTAAAATCAGTTATTACAAATCGCCTGAAGACACCACTCATGGTAGAAACCTAGGTAAAGAAATATCTCTTTTAAAAATGGAATATATATATATATATATATATATATATATATATATATATATATATATATATATGAGAGAGAACGGTAACTCGTGAAGACGGACAGGATAATCCAAAGGATTTTATCTAATTAATATGATAAAAATTAATTACTTAAAAATAGAGAGCTCAATGAATATTATCCAGAGTAAATATATTGAGAAGAAAACTTAACACATAATTTAATTACTGTGTTGAGTTTTCTTCTCTCTGTCTTATATATGTATATTTTTTTAAAAACTTTAATCCAAAAGGAAAAGCAGGAAGGTAAATCCAAAGACCCGATCCTAATTAATATTTTAATCTTAAAAAAATGATCCAGGTGAAGGGCTCAATTTAATTAATATTTAAATTACAGAGCCAATTAGAAATAAAATAAATTTCGAAGTTCAAAAGTGTTGTATTTTCATTTCTACATGAAATCTCTAAGAGAGATTTCACATATCATCGGCAACTTTCAAAATAAAAATAAGATATTACCGGCGAAAGTTCAAACATTTACGTCACAGAAAAAACAAGATGGGTGGGATTAATAACAACCAATGTATATTGTTAGATTTTGGACATCATTACTTTTAGATTGAGTTGTAAGTGAAAAATTTTAAAATTTGGCTTTGTGAAGCTCTAAAAAAGAGGGAGGGGAATATATATATATATATATATATTTGAAATCATATCACCCCGAGCAAGGCGGTAACGCCACTGATGTGCAGGGGGCTACGTAAGAGTGAAAAGATTGGGAAAGAGAAAGCCGGAAACCACATCCTAAACAGGGAACAAGGGATGAGCCTCTACACCTGTTCAATAGACGAGGGTGGAGTGTGAACCGCGATAGTTTAGTCTATCTACTCCAATTATATATATATATATATATATATATATATATATATATATATATATATATGATACAAGGGGTTCTGTAAAGTTCGCGACATCATCAAGAAGGGATGGAAAATTTGATAATCAACCACACTCTTGATAATCACGCGCATTTAGAAATCACGAACACACGTAAGGACTATTGACTGGCTGTAAGAAATCTGGCACAAGCCCAAATATATGGAGCAATCCACAGTAAAGAACTAATAATGTTAGAAAATATTCGCATGCTATTTTTCTATTACTCTTTCTTATTATGCAATATTTTTATGGTAATTATTCTGATGAGCTTTTTACCTTCGTGTCTCGATTATATTTTTAATCGAATTCAAACCAAGCAAGGCAGTAAAGCCACTGAGACACAAATAGTTACTGGGCGTGAAAGAATTAGAAAACAGAAACATTATTAAGGGCGAGAACAATAGAAAGGTATCCAGGAAGACAGTAGATAACGATAGGCATTGCATTTAAATTTTAGAAGATCAAAGTCAGCTGGAAATCGTGGATCCGGAAAAATGTTTCACAAGCGAGAAGTGTGATAAAAGAAACTGTTAGCATAGAACTTACACTTACATTGAGCCAATTTAACTGTAAAGTGAAGAGACCTTGCCGCCAATCTAGTACTGCGCTTAAATTGATAAAGTCTAGGTACCATAATGAAGAGCTAACACGAACAACTATCATGAAAGTACTTATAGAAGAGGGACAGGGAAGCAGTTTTACGGCAGTAAGAAGTGATTGAAACCGAGACGCCAGGTCAGGACCAATAATATTGCTGATTCTTTTTTGGATTTTCTCAAGAATCTCTAAATCTCTAAAGGGAGCACCGGACTATTCGTGGTATAAGACTTAGAGAGAGAGAGAGAGAGAGAGAGAGAGAGAGAGAGAGAGAGAGAGAGAGAGAGAGAAAAGACGTTTCATTCTTTCACTTTCATGACCCCCATTCGTCCGGGTCTCACTGCCTCATTGGTTGTAGTTAGACCTGATTGACTTAGAGAGAACGTTGTCAATCATAGCCTGAATCTCACCAACAAAAACGGGAGTTTTTTTTTTTTTACTTGTTACAAAAATTGGAGTGGTTTTTCCGAGCTTCCGTACCTTCGTAATTACCATTAAACTCATCCAACTATTTCCGAATCCCATGATGCTCTTTTTCTCACAGACAGTGCCCAACTGACCCTACTATACTGCGCAGTCGACAAAATAAAAAACAACACGTATTCACGAAATGAAAAATGTGAAATTACAATTTACCCATCATCACACCCAGTATGTGTGGGCATTTCAGATGACCCAGTCTTCTGAGTAGCATCAAACACTTTTTACTTTTCAGTATATTTCTTATTGCTACAGACTTAGTGAATACACGTGTTTGAATAGATATACCGGATTTTAAAAAAAATATTAATCTGGGCTAAAGATCAAAAGTTTAATTAAGAGTTTGTGTCTCTCGATACGGATCGAACCTGAATTCCCTTTTAAATCTATAAAAACACTTTCAAGCAAGATGTGCTTTACCGCTAAGCTATGAGAAGCCTTTGCAGGAAAGTAAATTTTACTTGCCCAATTTAAGTAACGCATATGTCTGATTGGAGCCTTTCAGGGTCTATCCATCTAATTTTATTATAATAAATAATAAACTTTTCCGTTACATCTCTTGGTGTGTAGGGCAGCAGTTTTGCTGTTTCCGGAACTGTGTTTATTTTTTTATGGGGCAGGGTTGTTAGGCCTGCGCCCAACGCCCAAACATGGAGGAAGATGATTTTCTAAGCGTAGCTTAGACGTGACACACGGCCGAAAGAACTAACTACTCAGTTATAATGATTCTAGCAAGATGAGCTTGTTAACAATTACACCACGCCGAGGTGCCCATTCAGTAATGAATTAGAGCACTCTGGCCACTGACGTATGATACATTATACGTAAAAAGTCTGCCTCCTTCTACCGAGCGCCCATAGCTCAGAGGTAGAATCGCCGATTGACGCCAACTCGGTCGGGTTTAAATCCTGGGTTAAAAGCAATCGGAGTCTAACCGTACTGATGAGCTGTGATACAGCGAAACAGATCTGTCTGCGGATATATATATATATATATATATATATATATATATATATATATTTCAATTTATGAATTTAAGCAAAAGAAAAAATATTTGGTACAGTCGGCACGCTGACGCATTTCTTTAAAAAAAAAGCGAAAACAACGATAGATCTCAGGAACGTCCAAAATAAAATGGTGCTCACTTTGAAAATTCGCTAAGCGTGAAATAAGCTATTAATGGGTAAATAAATAAAAATATTTTATTACTTGATAGGTATGAAAAGCTATTTTAATATAGAGCACTCTGACACACGTAAGATAAGATATATATATATATATATATATATATATATATATATATATATATATATTTCATAATTATTTAATTACTTAATTTTTGGTCATAATTTAGTTATATAATATAGTTATATTTTATAACTTTTGAATATTTTCTTCATTTGTAAACGAGTTATTACGTGACCTAGGTTTCTACCTTTTGATGTCTTCAGGCGATTTACAATAACTGATTTTACTGTGTGTTTTTTATTTTATGTTTTTTTTTTTTTATTAAAGAATGCTCACGTAACGGAGATTTTTTATGAACGCGCAATGTTCAAAGATTAGAAGAAATTATAACGTTTTCATCCATGTATGACCCTAAAATGTATTTCATGGTATGGTCACACTTAATCATATTTTTTGTTCTTTTGTTCGGTAATTCATTTTTATTTAGGAATAACATAATAGCTAACTTTTCTTTTTTTTTTTTTTTTTTTTTTAATCATTTCACCCCGAGCAAGGCAGAAACGCCACTGATGTGCAGGGGGTTACACAAATGTAGAAAGATTAATTAGAAAAGAGTGAGGAGTACAAGCTAGTTAGAAAGGAACAATAGAAAGCTGAGAAAGCAGGTGCAATGACAGATACATGGGCGGAGAGAACGTGAAGATTATACAGGGGAGGGGAGAGAGCTAGAGTCCAGTGGTTAGTAGGTGAGTATTAACTTTGCTTTTAAATTTCTGGAGGTCGTAGCCGTCAGGAAAGCAAGAATACGGGAGTGAGTTCCACAGGCGGGAAGTGCGAGAGAGGAAGCTGCAGGAGTAGAATTGTCGTCTGCGTTTGGCTAACCTGACTGTGAATGGGTGGGACCCAGTTGCCAGTCTGGTTGCACGGGTAAACACCTGTTGAGGAGGCATCAGTGACTTAAGCTCATCCGAGCAAAAGCCATGAAAGTATTTATAGAAGAGACAGAAGGAGGCCACATTTCGACGATGGGAAAGTGGCTGCAGTCGAGTCGCCAGATCAGTACCTATCACATTACAGACTCTCCTTTGGAGCTTGTCAAGAACACTGAGGAGAACGGCAGGGGCACCTGACCATAAATGGCAGCAGTACTCCATGCACGGACGGATGGTTGACTTGTATATATGCAGGATGGATTCAGGTGGAAAAAACATCCTGGATCGACATAGTGACCCAATCTTAGCAAAATCTAGATATTTTGGCACTGTTGTAAGGTTATTTATGTCTGGGTCTTTTCCATATTTTAATTTTGATTTCCACACGTGGCTAGCCAATTTTGTACAATTTTTAAAGTTTTGTAGATTTGTGATTAAATCATCTGGTTTTCAAAGTGTCTGTGGTTGATACCAAATATATTTTGTTTTGAACATTTAAGTCATGTACTTTTGCTTTGGATGTGCGTTGTGGTCCAGTGGATGTCGGCTCGGAACGAGAAATCGGGGAGCAGAGTTCGAATTCCAGCTGAATCCATTGTATTCACTTACGCGTAAATACCCTTAGGAAAGGTATTAATCCGTCTCTTCCTTCCAGTTATGGATTAAATAGCAGGACAGATTGGGTTCTATAGCCTTGGCTGGCAACCAGTCTACCGCAGAAAGCAATGGCAACCTACTGCGGGATAATCTTCTGCTCAGTCAGTCATGTCTCTTTCGTGACATGATCGCCCAAGCGTGTATCACGTATGGCGCTTAACTGACTGACTTTTGCTTTGTAAATGACTTCTTTTGTATTACAATGTCCTTGAAGTGGGCATTTATTTTTGTCTCTGCAGTTACATTCTTATTAATGGTCTTGTTTTGTACGATGCTATTTGAATTTCTGGCGTTTTGTTTTTAATATTTGATGGCTTATTTTGCTCACTTCTGTTTTTTGTTGGTTTTATAAGTCGGTATGAGGGGTTATTGGGAATAGGTTACATAATAACTTGTTTACAAATGATGGATATATATATATATATAGAGATATTCCGAGTACCCGAAATGGAAAGATTACCAATTCTGACATACAACAACTTGGCTGGAAGTTAGAAAACCTTCATCAAAATTTGAATAAGCAAACATTGTCGGTGTTATTTAAATTAATTCTTCCTTTTTCTACTTTGTCATATATATATATATATATTTGGACTTCTACCGGTATAAAATCTTTTGTCATTTGGATTTGAGTAAATAAGATTTCCGTTTCGACGTTGCTGAAGTAGCGAGGATTTCCTCGTAGAAATGGCTCTTCAACGGACTTAAATATCGATACTTTTGTATTATTTTTTATATTTGGCTTTGTAAATAGAATATAATGTTTGCATCGAGCCCTTCTGGTTTTGGGGATTTACCTATCTGATCATCCTTTTGGTTTTATATATATATATATATATATATATATATATATAAAACCTCGAGGTGGTGTAATGGTTAGCAAGCTTGTCTCGCTAAAACTATTGCAATTAAGTAGTGAGTTCGATCCTCACTGTGCCGAGTTTCGTCCCTGAAAACCTTTTCCCATTTAGCCACAGATTTTTCTTCCAAAATTGTTCTTCATATTTAAAAAAATTATATATCCTTATTATATATATATATATTTTTTTGGCTCGTAGCATAATGATGATAAAACAATTATATCACAGAGTTTGTTTTTTTTTTTTTACAAATTTCCTTGTCAATGCACTAAATTCAGTTTATATGTGAATATATATCTGTTTCGCCCTTCGGAGATACATAACTATATTTGCTGATTGATGAAGGAGAAACGTTGTTAAACAATCTGTATAGAATATTACACAGATATGCATACAAAAAAAAAAAAAATGCCACACGTGGAGTGAGTTTCTAGCTAAATAATAATCTCTATATGTGGAGATTTTAGAAACAGTCTAATAAAATAATTAATTTTCCTTCTCTTTCCAAATCCTTTTGACTAACCGTGTCGATTGATAAATATTTACTTAACAGGAAACCCAACAAAATTTCCGTGGGACGGTAGGAATGTGCTGTGCTCAAGAATTTTGCCGCCATGATTGAGCGCCATCTGGCCGTGTACAAATATGAGAGTGCATTCCGGCAATGTTAGTACGATGAAACACGAACACACGCAAAAATGTAAAATAACAAAAAACAAGGACCAAAAGTAGGTCAAATTTTGTCACTTGATTTTAGTTCCGGACTTAATGAAAGACAAAAAATAAATAGATAAATAAATAAATAAAAATAGTAATAATAATAATGAAAGAAAGAAACGACAAGACAGATGGGTGTCCGTTTTTAAAAATCATTCGTCGACAACAGTGATTAGACGTTAGATTTGCTGTTATTTTTCTTGTTTGTAAAGACAACGTATCTCCATTTGAATCTGACTTTTTTTTTAAAAAGCTGTTTTGGCATTTGATTCTATTTCTTTTGAAGACGTTATTTTATCACAGTAGGATAAAATATAGCTTTAATTCCGGAGTTCCCAACCCTTTTTTGCGTCATCACCCACTTTCACTTGGGAAAATTTTCCACCGCCCACCTCTATAATAAATATTCAAAAGCGTACCAACGTTTTTTGGGTAAAAGTTTGTTACTGGTTCATAAACTAACTTTATGATGTAGTAAAAAAAATATCAAAGAGAGGTAACTAACAGTAACGATTGTGAAACTCTGAAAGTGGTGGAGACACTTAGGGGCCGAGATTTTTCTGAGGAGGCGGGGGGGGGGGGGCAAACTCAAGCAGCGTCTTCATCTTTATGCTACACGACTATCGAGAAGTATAAAGAAATACTTGGGAATTAGTTTGAGAATAAGTATGTTTCTTCACTAAATTAAACGGAATAACTTTTCATTCATAGTAATGGAGTATTATTCTTGCCCCCTTTTCCACTCTGAAGCCGTTGGAACAGAAGAGAGGTTAATTTCAAAACAAAACCAAAGGGTTAATACTAACACCAATACTAACAGAACAGTGTGACTTATGTGTTCTGTTTTATTTTCCGCTACAAAGCTTTTTTTGAAGCACAAAAAATAAATGCAAGAAACAAAATCGAGGACATTATATTTAATCAACGTTTTCCTTCAGATATGAAAATATGACTATTAAGTCTCTTTTCCTCCATAACAACATGTCTGTTTCTATCTATCTGGTTATTTTATTTTGTTTGTTTTTCTTTCAAACTGTTCTACGTATCCTTAAAAATCTAAATGAAAAAGAAAACGCAGAGAGAAAACTGCTGAAGATCAACAAATCTTATCAAAATCAGGGACTATTCAGTTTCATAAATATTTTAAGCTTATAAAAGTTGGCGGGGTGGGGGCAACCGAGGGGAGCTTGGACCCTTCTACATCTTCGTAGAATCGCCACTGGTAACAAATACCGCTGACTTATGAAGCAGCTGCCATATTAAAAAAAAAACAAACGAAAGAAAACTTGACCATTGAAAAGAAAAGATATAATTATGGTTAACGTTGCAAGTGTTGACAAAAAATTAAATGATTCTTGTCTATAATTATAAAATTTGAGTTTTGTTTAATGGCATATTAACCTTTGCGGGTTATTTAATGCCAAAAAGGTGGGGTTTTAAGGTATTTTTTACTGTTTGGTTATAGTGAGAAGGTTGATTTAGTCAGATTTTGATGAAATTTATTCGTTTTCTTTTTATTTTAGAAAACTGAAAATGTCTTCTAGTTTTGTATTCAAAAATGTTTTGCTGAGAATAATTTTTCCTTCAAAAATATGTTATGGTAATAATTTTTTCTTCAAAATGTATTGTTGGTAATATTTTTCCTTCAAAAATGTATATTTTTCTATAAATGTCTATTTTTATGTATATATTTCTTTAAAAGTGTATTTCTATACTTTCATAGTGTTTCGACCCCAGTTTGGGGGTTAACTATTTGCCCATAGCTGGGACCCTAACAGGTGTTCCCAACCCGGGTCAGGGTGGATCTTGGAACAACAGCAATTAAGAGGTGGTTCCATGCTCCTCACAACCTCCCAATTAGAGGCCTTGCTGCCGGATGCAGTTTACCGTCATGCCCAGGGCCAAATTATAAAATTAAAAGAATATACATTATAAACAATTAATAGAAAACAGTGAATACTTTTTATAACGTCTACTACTATTACGGCGCTAATTTTAGTTTTGCCCCTACAGAAAATATAACAATTGTTGAAATCACTCACTCGATATTTTGCAAGCTGCACAAATTTTGTGTGCCGTTTTCATTCTGAGAGTGCAAGTGTATGAAAAACAAAAACAAAAAACAAAAAAAGGAAACAAAAAAAGGAAACAAAAGTTAATACGAAAGATGACCCTGTTTTCAAGCCATAAGTGCAGAACTGAAACAGCGCAAACTGTTTCTCAAATAAATGAATTCATGTAAATAATTTCCCTAAAACTAAACGATATCATTTATGATTTAGTCAGTTAAGTGCCAAACGCGATACACGTTTGAGCGATAGGCAGAAAATTATCCCGCAGTAGGTTGCCATTGCTTTCTGCGGTAGACTGGTTGCCAGCCAAGGCTATAGAACACAATCTGCCCTGTTATTTAACTCATAACTGGAAGGAGAAGAGATAGATTATATTCCATTATTATATTAAGTATAATTAGTGGGGGACCAGTTTATTACTTCATAACAATAGAAAACCGATCACCCACTTTATGCCCAGTAGCAGTTTTAATTATGTTTCCAACTATTATATTCAGTCAGTCAGTTAAGTGTGATCTGTGATACATGCTTTGGGCGATCATGTCTTGAAAGACATATGACTGACTGGGCAGAAGATTATCCCGCAGTAGGTTGCCATTACTTTCTGCGGTAGACTGGTTGCCAGCCAAGACTATAGAACCCAATCTGTTCTGTTTATTAACCCATAACTTGGGGGAAAAGACGGATTACTACCTTTCCCAAGGCTATTTGCGCGTAAGTGAATGCAATGTGTTCAACTGAAATTCGAATGTATCACGTATGGCATCTGAGTGATGTAATTTAATTTAAAATATAATGCTTTGTCACTGAGCAATTGTATTTACCTGACTCAGCCGTAAAGAAATCTACAGGGGAAACACTTATCTGTGTGCTGTTGTGATTCAGAAAAATCAACAAAATGTCCATAGGACCGTAGGAATTTGCTGCGTTCTAGAAATTTACCGCCATGTTTCCGCACGTACAAATAGTAGATCGAATTTCAGTAATGTGAGTACCAAGAACCCCCCACCCAAAAAAAAGAAAACTAAAAAATAAATCAAATCATGTTCTCTTATGTGTCTTACTTTATACCTCCACCACCTCCAGGTAAATTTCTCCTGTTGATTCATTCTGAAAAGCACCTTCAACAAGTTCAGTCTGTTAAGGCCTATACGAGATACACGCTTGGGCGATCATGTCTCGAAAGAGACATGACTAAGTGGGCAGAAGATTTTCCCGTAGTACGTTGTCATTAACTTCTGCGGTAGATTGTTTGCCAACCAAGGCTATAGAACCCAATCTGCCTTGCTATTTAATCCATAGCTGGAGGGAGAATACCCGGATTAATATCTTCCCCAAGGTTATTTCCGCGTAAGTGAATGCAACGAATTCAACTGGAATTCGAACTCAGCTCTCCGATTTCTTGTTCCGAGCCGATAGCCATTGCACCACAACGCGTATCCCTCAAGAAGTTCAGTTCATCAAAAAATTTAAAATTTAAAGAGAGATATATCATTCTGGAAAAATAATTTGAACTCTGAATAATAGTGTTACGAATTTATATATTTTGTTTTAATCATTTCACCCATGCAAGGCGATAATGCCACTAAGACACAAGAGGTTACTCAGACTGAAAGATTTTGTGAAGATTGTAAGTGGTAGGGAACCAAGAAATAGGATAAGAATTCAAAAATTAAGAAACGCAAGAAAAGAAATTATTAGAATAGAATTTATGGTTTCTCCAGTTATTTTAACAGAAACACGACCAGATCTAATTTCCAAACTTGTAGTAAGTTTAAGCTAACACATTCGATGTACCAAGGGGGAGAGTTCATTAAAACAACTGCCATGAAAATATTTCTAAAAAAGACTAAGAAACGACAGCAGAATCATCTCTGAAGTAGAGATGCCAAGTTAAGATCAATAGATAAAATCACAGTCCCTTCTTCTAGAATCATACAGATGTTGTCAATAAATGCTAGTAAACTTTGGCACTATCTTCTCTCTAAAAAAAAAAAAAAATTATGGGTACGTAAGGTTATAGGTTCCAGAAAATGTTTGGGAAAATAAGTTTTGGTAAATAATTTGATAACTGAAAAATGATGTTATAAAAATCTTTGCCTCTAGCATCATTACTTTTTTTTTAATCACTGCTCCTGCGCAAGGCGATAATGCCGCTAAAACCAAAGGGCGCTATTGGGAGTGAAATAGAATTGAAAAGACATCAGACGAAACCGGAAACCCAATTCTTAACATGAAACAAGGGATAAACCACTACTCTTGTTCGGGTAGTCATTGGTTTAGCGGTCAAGAGTAGAACGATAAGGATTCGACCTAAGATTAAATAACATCACTTGAAACTTTTGTGCGGAGAACAAAATGAAAAGAGAGTTCGAATTTCCAAAACGTTAAAGTCGTTTGGTGCGAAAAAATGTTATAAATTATCTTTATTATGATGATGATGGGTTAGTCGTTACGAACACAATACCAATTATCAGAAATAAGCTTGATAAATTCAATATTATTGTAAAAAGAAAACTTACGGGTACGTATTCGACTTTGTTATTACCGATGATACCAGGAGGACCCTGAAAAAAAAATCAATGAAAAAAAGCATGAAAGAATGAAATCAAGTGATTACGGATAATAACAAAAATACTCGATTCACGAAAAGCAGCTGAATTAGTCAGACATTAATATTTTATCATTGAATATATTCTTAAAATCTACGAATTAATATAAATTCATCCTGTGAGAATAGACAGGAAATTAATTGCGAGTCAAGCATTAAAACCAGACTCTTCTATTATAGGTCACATATTTATCGAGTTTCATTTAATCTATCAGCATATGTAACCAACTAAATACCTATTTATCTAAGTACATACCCATAACGCAATAAATTCAACTGGAATTCGAACTCGAGAAATCGGAGAGCCGAGTTCGAATTTCAGTTGAATTCATGGCATTCACTTACGCACAAATACCCTTGGGAAAGGTATTAATTCGTCTCTTCCCTCCAGTTATGGGTTGAATAATAGAACAGATTGGGTTCTATAGCCTTGGTTGGCAACCAGTCTATAGCAGAAAGCAATGACAACCCACTTCGGAATAATCTTCTGCCCAGTCAGTCATGTCTCATTCGAGACGTGATCACCCAAGCGTGTATCACATATGGCATTTAACTGACTGACAATAGGAATCATGATTAAGGAATTAGCTTATCATAAAATGGGGGATCAGTTTCCTATTGTCATGAAGTAATAAACTGATCCCCCACTAACTAATATTAGGATAATAGGACAGATTGGGTTCTATAGCCTTAGTTGGCAACCAGTCTACCGCAGAAAGCAATGGCAACCTACTGCGGGATAATCTTCTGCCTAGTCAGTCATGTCTCATTCGAGACATGATCGCCCAAAGCGTGTTTTGCGTATGGTACTTAACTGACTGACGTACCCATATATCTAAATGCATACTTATCTAATTGTATACCTATATATGTATATGCTTGTCTATGTAGATAACTGCATACTTATCTATTCATCCAATTGAGCACCTCGGCGTGGTGTAATGGTTAGCAAGCTTGTTTTGCTAGAACCTATTACAACTGAGTAGCGAGTTTGTTCCTCACTGGGTGCCCCAAACTTTTGGCCCTGTGCTACATCTAAGCGGTGCTAAGAAAATCAACTATCTATTCATCCAATTGAATACCTAACTTCATACCCACATATCTATCTGCATATCTATGCATTTATATAGCTGTATACTTGTGTATGATCTACAGTTCTATCGTGTTGAATACACCGGTTCTCGTCCGATCACCGAAGTTAAGCAACATCGAGCCTGGTCAGTACTTAGATGGGTGACCATTTGGAAATACCAATACCAGGTGCTGTAAACGTAAAGACCAAGAATGGTCCACCAATCCTCCAGGTTTGGGGTTGGGCGCAATGTTAACAACCCTGCCCCATGAAAAAAAAAAAAATACAAGTTTGTTAGGGAAACAGTAACAAAAAGTTGCTGCCCTACACACCATTGGGTGTAACGGATGATCGATCGATACTTGTGTATATATAACTGCATATCTATATATCTAATCGCAAAAGTAACTGCACGTCTACATATATATGCATGTATCTAAATGTATGTCTATATATCTAATTGTATATGCATAGCAACTTAGTTATGTGTCTACATATATCTAATTTCATATCTAACTGCATACGTATATATCTATGTATCTGACTGCATACGTATATATCTATGTATCTGACTGCATACGTATATATCTATGTATCTGACTGCATACGTATATATCTATGTATCTGACTGCATACGTATATATCTATGTATCTGACTGCATACGTATATATCTATGTATCTGACTGCATACGTATATATCTATGTATCTAACTGCATACGTATATATCTATGTATCTAACTGCATACGTATATATCTATGTATCTAACTGCATACGTATATATCTATGTATCTAACTCCATACGTATATATCTATGTATCTAACTCCATACGTATATATCTATGTATCTAACGGCATACGTATATATCTAAATGCATACCGTAATAGCATGACTTAATAGCTATCTAATTGCATATCTATTTTTAAACTGCATACTTTTATATCTATCTAATTAAGTATCTAACTGCATACCTATTTATCTAAAAGCATACTAATGTATTTAATTACATGTCTAACTGCATACCTCTATAGCTCTTTGCATATATAGGTGTCTAACTGCATACCTATATATTTATTTGCATGTCTATGTATCTAACTGCATACCTATGTATCTATTTGCTTATATACCTGTATATTTATCTCTATAACTATTTATCTACATTTCAGCTCAAGTTATGTATCTACCAGAGAATGAATATATGTTTACTTACAGGAGGCCCTGTAGCTCCGTCTTTGCCATCTTTTCCAGATCTTCCACGTTCACCCTAATAAAATAAAAACGAAAAAGTAATATATTAACGAATAAATAAAAAAAATCTTACTTTAGTAAGTCGATCATTACTGCTATTCAAAAGTATTCCATTTGACCAACCAGAATTTTAAAAAATAAAAATTTCTGTAAAAAACTTATTTTTCAAATGTCATGTTAACCAATCAGGAAAATGAAGACATTAAAAATAATATCGCCATGATTTTTACCCTTGATCCGATTTTATTTTGAAGAACTTGTCCTTTGTAGATTTTATTTTAGGAGTGAGCTGTGATTAATTACTAAGCTTAGATTAGTTCTGGCATAAGGCCACGAGTATTAAAAATATCTGGGTTAATTAAAAATATCTGAGTTAATTTTTCTTTACGCACAGCAAAGAAAAATTACACCAACATGGTTTTAATATCTCTTCGTCACAGTTATATGGGCCGCAGTAAAATGTATTTTTTCACAGTTTCGATTCCTCGTCGCCACTTTTATTACTAACGGTTATAATATTATATCTTGAATGATTCCAACGGTACTCTAACGAACTATCGGAATTCGTTATTTAATCGAGCCTCCTCACAAAGCCCGCATGTGACATAAGGCGTACGCTCGAGCAAAAATTCCCCGTAGACCTAGCATAAGCGGGGTCTGTCTCTTTTCTCCAGACTAAACTTTTCCCATCGGCATAGCCTCGTCTGTGTTCCTTTTCACCTAGAGATAAAAATTTCCAATAAGGATAGAGTTTTTGTGAATTCTAACTCTCGGGACTCTGCGTTCTTTACATAAGGCGTCTTGCTGAGTTGATTTGTATTAAAAGTTGGTGCCTTATTTGCTCCACAACAATTTTCATACGAAATAGGGTATTTTTAGGTCCCCGGAATGTTTTGTAGTATTTTGGTACATGGCAGTTTGAGTGTTGATGGATGACTTCTTGTGGTGATTGAGAAAAATTATAACGTATGTTTGGGTCGTGAATCAGATTAGCTAAGTATAAGATAGATTACTTGAAGACCATCCTGAGTTTTGTTCCCCCTCCCTTTTCGGCCTTGTACCACAAGCATGTATTTTTTCATGTTAAACAAAAATTGTCTCAGACGAAATCCGAAGCTGAGTACTTCGTCTTGTTGTAATGGTTAGCAAGATTTTCTCGCTATGTCAATAATGAATTCTGTTTTTACTATTCAGCCCCGTACTTTCGGACACTTAGAAAATTACTATGGACCCTTCGACCAGATGTAATGTTTAGCAACCTTGTCTCGCTTGATCAATTAAGAGTTATGATTTCGTTCCTCAGTAGGTATTTCAAACTTTCAGGCTTGAATCACATCTATTCTACGCTTGGAAAAATCATCGTACCAAATCCGAAGTTCTTTTAACAAAACTGTTAAATACCTTTTCACCATTTTCTATGGTAAATTCTCCACAGGGAAACGTTCACTTGGTCGGCCAAAGTTGAGGTACAAAGACAGCTTAAAAGAGAACCTCAAGTGATGTGACATCCCATACCACCTATCCACCCCTAAAGATAGAGCTGCCTGGATATCCCAAGTGAAATCTGAAGTTGCAAAATTTGAAGAGGGTCGTATCAGGGCCTTCAAATAGAGACGCCAGAAAATCTCCATCCACCAGCTTGGATCTGCCCCCTGCATCCCCTGCCGCAACAGGCTCTTTCGTGCAAAGATTGGCCTTTTCAGCCCCCTCTGTACCCACCCAAATCCTTAGTGACCAGGATTCATGGTCTTCTTCACCCACGAAAGACGAACATTATCAAATACCCGTGTAAAATTTGCTCATAGCACAAATTAATTGTATTCCTCTGTGTGTGTGTGTTTGCGAGTCAGAGTGAAAGAGAGAGACAGACAATATGTGTATTTAACTTTAAATTAACAACATCACCTGTCACATTATTTATTAGGAAACAAGTTACCGTATATACTTATGTATAATTCGACTTCATGTATAGTACGAAGCGTGAAATTTTTATAGTACAACCGGGCACTGAAAATACATGATTTTTAACGTATTCCAAAAAAATTACCTGCCTATAATGTGATTTCTTACATTTTACGTAAAATAATAAAAATTGATCCTAAAAACTGGCATTCTATTCAGTTATACACGGTAATTAGAATTAAAAAAATGCTGATGAAAAATATAGACAGAGCGAATCATTTACCTTTTGTCCTCGGAAGCCTCTGGGGCCAGGTGAACCTCGTCTGCCGTCTTCTCCCTAATAAGGAGAAGAAGAAAAAAAGGCTAAAAATATTAGAATACATTAAATCATGGATATCATAACAACAATGTGAAACGATGAAATAGTATGAAACAATGAGCAGAGTAAATGTTTTCTTTGTCGAGAAATACACGAGGCTTCTCATGAAGCTTTATCTCACATCATAGGTAAATGCCAAAAACTCGTTTGAAAAAGTAATTAAATTAAGAACGTATGTAAATTAAAGGGATATAAATAAAATTAGAATCTAGATGTAATGGAAGGATTTTTGTAACAGCTTTCGACGAGTACACGATAATAGTTTTTAACCTTTTCTTTAGTATCCGACTCTTATAAAACTAGTCCTTCATAGATATTTGGACAGGCAGATAATCACAGTCTGGCTTCTCACAACACTTGTAGGTGCATTTCTCCATAGTGAACCTTCATGCACGCAACACTTTTCAGCCAACCACGCTTGCAAGAAATTGTGACCAATCAATCTCCACTAGTATACGAAAAGATGACTTAAAAAAGCGTTGAAAAATGAGAATTACCACTTGCTCTTTTGGAGTGAAAAAAAAAAAAAAAAAAAAAAGATGGCGGTCGCTCAGAAAATTATAACATACGTTTAAATGCATGGACCCAACAGCAAGACAGAAGACTCATAGCCGTCGGCAATTAAAATTAGTTTGTTACAAAAATAATGTCCGATTTCAGAAATAATTTTATTCTTGAAAAATTAACTGCAGAAATGTTGAAATTAGTCAAAATCCTTGAGTATCTATGCACCCCTGCCATCGATCAACAGGATTATTCATTCCTCGTTGATAAAAAAGTTATTGGCTGTGATATAACAAAATCTTAGACAGTTGATACCACCTCTGGTTTGGACCTAAAAGTTTTACCATTTAAAAATGTGCTTAAAAATGATAATCAGTGGGTGAAAGATCAGGAGAATATGAAGGATTCCAAGTCTGTGCGTTTTTACGACGTCATTCTTGTGACAGGTGGTCGCACATTATCGTGGAGCATAATTAGACCACATCGATACACTAATGCAGGTCTCATTTTTGTAAGCCTGCGTGCATTTTAGCAAGTTGTTTGCAGTGAAACTCTACATTAATGTTCTCATTGGCTTCCAGAAATGTTTGGGGGACTCATCACGATCAAGCCATTGACCGGATCGTTTAAAGTTATAAAACATCCACTTTCCATCATAAGTGACAATTCGGTCGAGAAGGGGATCATGAGTGTTACACAGAAAGAGCTTCAAGCACACTTCGAAACGCCTCACTTCTTGATTGTCATTGAGATCATGAGGACCCTATTTATCAAGATTTTTTCACCTTGCACTCTGATTAATACCTTTCCCAAGGGTATTTGTGCGTAAGTGAATGCAAAGAATTCAACTGGAATTCGAACTCAGCTCACAGAGTTGTCGTTCTGAGTCGATATCTTCAACAACTTCAGTCTGTTAAGGGCTCTACGGGATACATGCTTGGACGATCATGTCTCGAATGAGACATGACTCACTGGACAGAAGGTTTTCCCGTAGTACGTTGCCATTAACTTCAGCGGTAGGCTGGTTGCTAACCAAGGCTATAGAACCCAATCTGTCCTATTATTTAGCCCATAACTGGAGGGAAGAGACGGATTAATACCTTTCCCAAGGATATTTGTGAATATGTGAATGCAAAGAATTCAACTGGAATTTGAACTCGGCTCACCGATTCGTCGTTCCGAGCCGATATTCATTGCACCACAACGCACACAGTGAGTATAAATGTTAATTTTTATCTGATCGTCACGGACACCTGAAACACATCCGTGATCTCCGCCTCTGCACAAAATCGTCGAAAGAACAACGTTGAAGACTTTTGGAAAGGTGTTAGTTTTTTTTACTAGAAATCACGCCTGTCTAAAACCTATCGTCTACGTCTCCTAAATAGTATTTGACAGGCATAAACTGTCGAGAGAAATATTAATGCCGGGGACGTTTTGCTATTTAAAAAATAACCAGAACAAAACAGCATCATTTACATAATATCTTCTTTTTCTGTGTACCCTGTCCCTTCAGGACATAGGCGATCACGGTTCTCCACGTCTCCCTATCCCTTGTGGCTCTTAGTATGTT
Organism: Ascarosepion bandense; assembly: GCA_037127315.1. NCBI lineage: Eukaryota > Metazoa > Mollusca > Cephalopoda > Sepiida > Sepiidae > Ascarosepion > Ascarosepion bandense. Next base: position 254,160 of record JBBBDQ010028941.1, read on the forward strand.
TGCTCCTGTTACTCCTGGCAACCCCCATTCCGTCATCCATCTGATCTGGCCCTGCAAATATGTTATCTGCTGCCTTCCTCTGTCTCTCTTTCCTTCTATTTGGCCAGTCAGTATCAGGTTCCCTAAGCTCTCCTTCCTCATTGCGTGTCTCAGAAACTTCAGTTGTCTCTTCCTGATGCTCAGTATTAATTTCCTTTTTGTTGCCATTCTTTCCAACACTTCATCGTTGCTTGCATGCTCAGTCCACGATATCCACAGCATCCTTCTGTAGAACCACATTTCCGCTGATTCAAGTTTTGTCCTCATTTTCGATGATATTGTCCAACATTCACTGCCGTATTGAAGAACTGACATCACATATCAATCCAGCACTCTTTTCTTTGTTTCTAGTGAAATTTTCCTGTGTGTTAGTATTTTGCTCATCTTCTGGAACGCGTCCTGTGCCATGCCAATTCGCCTTCGGATCTCAATGTCACACTTTCCATCTCCTGTTAGAACACTTCCTAGGTATTTGAATTTTTGTACTTGCTTGATTCTGGTATCACCCACCTGTATTTGGCATTTTGGGTTGCACCTTTTGCTGATGACCATGTATTCAGTTTTCTTAAAGTTTATTTGTAGTCCTTGTTCACATTTTTGTTGTTATCACAACGATGTGCACTCCAGCCATTATCAGGCGCTCGACGATCTGAGAAACCATCAGTTAATTTAGGATTTAACCCTTCATTTAATCTTCGGGGGTAGATTGCTATCGTTTACGTGATATACCTAAACATGACCAGCTTGACAAAAACAATCTAACCCTATAGATTAAATAAAGGGTTTAGTCCGAAATTCTCTGAAGGTTAACCGGAGCAGCAAACAACTCATGAAAGCCGATAAAACGCATGTAAATAATGATAACTCCGCATCCTGGAAATTCAGATAGAAATAACTTCTAAAGAAAGGAATGTGTTATGGCGGACCTACCCATTAACATGGTAATGGATTAACCCGACCTGCACATATATACCATGTGACTAGTAGTCAGGAGAAGGACCAGTTTGGTACGAGTCAGACAATCATAATGTAACTTTGTGATATCCAACACCGCTTGCTCGCCAGCTAGACGAACAAGCTGATATCTTGTACCGTTACCGTATTTTGTAATACAAATTGTTTACACTAATCCCGTGTTCTTGTTTTCATTTGTGACCCCTTAAAAGAGGGTTACAACAGAATGGATATTTCATTTATTAATTAGGCAGCTTTTTATTACTTAAACTTTAATTTTAGTAGATGCTCGTGTTTGAATAGACGCCTCGTTTATTTATTAAACAGTTTATTTATTTTTGTCTACTGGTTTGACTATTCGGTTGGTTGTTTTTTTTTTTGTTTAGCGGCACAAAAACCTTTATGGGTCATTTAATACCGAAATCTATTTCTTTGAGATAATAGTTTTAGTAATACAAATATTATTAATTAACCCATAGATGGAGAGAAGAGATATATTAATAACTTAAAAGTTATTTGCGCGAAGTAAATATAACGAACCCAACTGGAATTGGAACTCGACCTTCCGATTAACAACATCCAACCATTATTAATTACGCCACAAGCACATCCAAGCTTACAACATCCGATATTCCTAAGCGATCATCAATCTAACTACTGACTAAATCAGACGTTGCTTAAATATCGGTGACCTCACTGGAACCGGCATTTCAACGTAAAATGACCGTAAGCCTTGACTCTTTTAGAAATCATATTAGAAAAATATGCGCTCTATTTAAGTAATAAAATGTTGTATCGCCGAGGTGGATACGATACAAAGAGAAAGTGTGCTGCGGTATTATTCAGCACAATATCCGGTGCTAAACGGATATAAACAGAACAGTACAATAGTTACAACAACAGACAAGACAGAACTTACAACACAGAGAGGAGGGGGTTTAGATCGCAATAGTCACCAAAGTAATCAGTTCGAACATTACTCGAATCACACTCGAATATTACGCCTCGAATGCTACTATTCTTTCCGTAAATAGACCATTTCAAACCATGGGCTATTTCATCATTGAGAGTGCTGCAGGTGTGTCAGCCACTCTACAACACAAAAACAGAAATAACTCAGTATCAGGTTGTAATGAAAATTCTATTCCATTTTTTGACGGAAGATTTCATGAAGTAGTCTTAGTAAGCGAAGTTTAGTAAATGAAATAAAAGCATTTTTAAATGCCTTGAAAAATATCACCTACTTGTCTCTACTTAACACCTGATTAACAATAACACTAGCATTATTAATGCTAATTTATTCAGATGATTTCGTTTCTTCAGTTTGCTCTACCCTAGAACTCAACCTTGTTGGACTCTGTCTTCGAGCGGAGAGGAACCAGTCTCGACTGGAAAGAGTAGATAAGACCCGATCCCGCTTAAACGAAATCTACGGCGAATTCTTTACCAGGGCGTATGCATTCGGAACCCCATGTTAAAAATGGCCTTATGTGACATCCCACTTCAGACTTGGGTAGATACCCAGTTCTATATACCCTTTCTCAAGAAAGCGGGACAGTTGATTCACTCCTCTAGAGAACTACTACAAGAGAGAGGTCTCGCTTGCTCTTTCTTTATTTCAACCTACCACTGGCTACAAACTTTGTCTGGCAAGAAAGAGGCAAGTGTGTCTTTATTTATGAGCGGTGTCTCTTTAGAACGTAGACGATCATGACTCTCCACATTTCCTTTTTCCATGTAGCTCAACACCCCTTCTCCTGTTATACCGCTCAACCTCCTTTCCGCCACCGATCAAGTATTTCATGCGTTGTTTTTCCTTGTCTCGCTTTTCTTATATGTCCTGTGAACATTAGATTCTCTAAGCCCTCCTTCCTCACTACATGTCCCATAAAGTTCAGCTGTCTTTTCCTGATGTTAAATATCAATTTCCTTTTCATTGCTCACATGTTCCGTCCATGATATCCTCAGTATTCGCAGACAGAACATGTGTATTTATTTGTATACACATGCTTACGGCATATCACGTTTAATACACCGGTTCTCGTTCGATCTCCGAAGTTAAGCAACGTGAGCCTGGTCAGTCCCTAGATGGGTGACCGCTTTGGAATACCAGACACTTTAAGCGTTCAGTGATGGATGTGCGTTGTGGTGCAGTGGATGTCGACTTGTAAATAGAAATAAGTAAACCGAGTTCGAATTCTAGTTGCATTCACTTAAGCTCTGGTACCCTTGGGAAAAGTATTAATCCGTCATTTCCCTCCAGTTATGGGTTAAATAACAGGATGGAGCCTGGAGGCAATCCATCTAGTGTTGGTGTCACAATTGGTAGCCCTGGCGAAGCATCAAGTATTCAGCTATTTGACAAGATTATGAATTTCGCTATAAACTGCACCAGGGTTCCAAATGCACAGGGAATACTGGAGGGGTGCAGTGAGTTCTATCTCGGCCAAGGCCGCAGGACGACGACGATTTGTATACAGCAGAAAAAAAAACATTCGAAAACAACGTTCTTCAAGCGTTCATTCATTTTGAATGTAAAGACTAACGCTTAGTGCTAACCAGAAAATCGAATCAGTTTCCAGATGATTCTTATTTATGTGCCGTGTCCATTCAGGACGTAGGCGATCATGGAAATCCACTTACCCCCTATCCCTTGTCGCTCTTAATACTTTTCCTCTTGGTATCTCTCCTAAAACCTGCTCCTCAATCCACTTGCTCAAGTCCATCAAGTATGTCTTCCGTTGTTTTCCCCTGTCTCTCTTTCCCTCTATTCGTCCTGTAAGTATTAGATTCTCCAATCCCTCCTTCCTCATTACGTGTTCCAGAAACTTCAGCTGTTTCTTCCTGATGTTAAGTATGTTTTCATTTCGTTTGCGTCCTCTCCAAAACCTTGTTGTTGCTCAGAAATTAAGTCCATGACATCCTCAGCATTCTTCTGTAGAACCACATTTCTGTTGCTTCGACTCTCTCTTCTTTATCTTTGAAAAGATTATCCAGCGTTTGCTTTCATATAGAAAGACAGATATCACATAACAGTCAAGTACTCTTTTCCTGATTTCCAACGAAATCTTTCTATCAATATTCTGCTTAGTTTTTTGAAATGTATCCTTGGTTATGGCAATGCGGCTTTTGAATCCCAGTGTTGAACTTTCCGTTCTCTGTCGGAAAACTCTCCAGATAAGGACAAGATCCCCAAAATTTTAATACCCGGTAACTTAAACAGAGGACAAAAAGTGCGACACTGAAATCCGAAGGCGTGTAGGCATGTCCAAAGATGCATTCCAAAAGTTAAGCAGAGTATTGAGAAACGAAAAAACTTAAAAAACAAAGATTTCATTGGAACTAAAGAAAAAGTACTGAACTGTCACGTGATATCTGTTCCCTTATATGGCAGTGAACAATTTCCTCAAAGACAAAGAAGAGACTTGAAACAACCAAAATATAATTCTACAGAAGGATACTGAGGATACCATGGACCGAACATATGAGCAACGACGATGTTTTAGGGAAAATAGAAAAAAAAATAAGAAAGAGAAAGTTGAAATTTCTAGTACACGTAATAAAGAAAGAGAACTCGGAAAATCTGATACTCACAGGACATATTGAAGGTAAGAAGAACAGAGGAAAACAACAGATAATATACTTAATGAACTTGAGTAAATGAATGGCGGAACGTGGGTAGGAGAGATAACAAAAAGATAATATTTATTACGAGTTACAAAGGACAGAGAATTGTGGAGAGCCATGATCGCCCACGTCCAGAGGGAATACGGCATAAAGAAAAATATATATTTTTTCTATCAAATTCTTTGAAGCTTTTTGAAGAAAAAGTTTTAAATCCTTTCTGCAAATAATTGCTTTTGTAAAGAACACATTCGTAATGCTGTTTATTAATTTAAGAGGGAATGACTGCAGTAAAATGCATAAAAATTCCATTAGGTGATGGCATGGATTGTGAAGGCTGCGCCCAAGAAAGATTTTTCTACTTTGATGATGGACTACGCATGGAATGCTGCTGAAAGATAATCAAACAATCAGAACCGGAGTATACTGTCAATATTTAAGCAACTTTAGATAAAAAGGCTATCTTTATCAAACAGAAAACGGATCATCATTCACCATGGTAATGCACGACCGCATACGACTGGAATAACTAAAGATTTCCTCGGCTAGGAAAAATGCTTGGTCCACCATTGCAAAGTAATTTGGATGGACTTAAAATAACTTCAAAAAAAGAGTTCAAAAAATGAGTTATTTCCGCTCAAAATCTAAACAATTCTATGAATGTGATATTAAAATGCGTATGGCTAGATGGGATAAGATCACTTACAAAATGTTTGCTATATTTATGATTAAATACATATCTTTTAACTCTTATTTTGTTTGATTTGTCAGAGAAAAAAACTGACAAAACTTTCTTTGTAATCTGATATATTTAAGCAAAAATATTAAAAATAATAGAAAAAACTGCAAATATTTAACTTTGTAGAAAAGAGATTGAGACATTAAAGCACATTAACTGAATGTAACAACCTGACTCTAAAGGAATACAAAAACGTACACGGCAGGGCAGGACTGGTTACACACCTAAAACTATGCAAACTACATAAAAATTTATATAATCACAAATAAGGGGCTATCCTAGAAAAGAGAAAATAGTATCAAGCACCCTGGGTTTTCAGTTGCAGAGTGGCCATACCATAAAAGCAAGAAGATTAGATAGCTGCAAAAAAAGAAAAGAAAATATTCTAGGTCGAGAACATGGCTATGCTGATCGACTAATAAACGAAGAAAAATAAGAATCGATGAAAAATACCAGGAATGTTCAGGAAAACTAATAGAATAATAGAATTATTCCTATAATAATTCGTGTATTGACAACTACCTGAGAGTATCTAGAGTTAAAATTGAAAAGAATTCAAGATTCGAGAAAACTGTTTCAATCCCAAGAGTTTGTAAAGATTTGGAAGGATACTGGGGAAAGTCCTGGACATTTGTTGACACGCGACATCTTGCGCCAGTCAATGAACACTTACCGTTGAAATAAAGACGCATGACCGAAAACAATAAGACTTAAAAAGTATGAGTGCAAGAAACTTGCTTAAAAGCAATAAACGACATATTGGGAATTGTGTAAATGAATGGGTTTGACCATATAAAACATGGTGACTGTCTTGTAAAAATTGGTATTTTTACATCCACAAAGGTTAAAAGATTCATGCAGATTTGATTGAAAAAATAACCTGTCGTAGTTTTGCTAGTGAGGACGAAAAAAAAAAAAGGAAAAATGAAAAAAAATATCAGAGCCTCGTGCGAGGGCTACAAAAAACTTTGGGCCATGGAGATTAAAGTCGTGCTTATAATTGTTGTCGTACCTGTACCCTTGCCAAAAATCTTGGAGTTAAGATTGGATAAATTGAGCTGAAGAAAGGTAGTGAATGTCCAGGCAGTAGCGGTGCTGGATTACGCGCAGATAGCGACGAAAGGGGAGGTGATCTATGATTACCTGCTGTCAGTTGATACAATCCATTAAAGATCCGGTGTAAACATAAAAAATACCTAATATATATTAAAACCCCTTCCCAAATACACACACATAACGCATCACTATCGACATGAGTAAAACAACGAAAGTTTTTAATAGTAATTGCAGAATAACGGAAATGCAGCCAGTTCGAGCATCTAGAAACTAAAAGAGTGAATATAATGATAAAATAGAAGACGTTTATTAATTTAAAATGTTTCACTTTTATTAAAGCTCGATCAGAGATGCGATATGAAGAAAAAAAGAAAAAAAAAGTATAGAATATTTACTTTTCTCTCGTTTGATTTTTAATGGTCAATCAAGTTTCGTGTGGATTCGACTTGTTAAACAGACTATTAGTATAATTAATGGCGTTCCTAATTCAAGGAGTGACAACACGTTCCTTCGAAGTTCCAAGAAATTAATGGATTCTAAGCCTAACTAGAAAACCGTAAATATTGCTTTATGTAATGTAAATGTATAAAATTGTAGTCTGTCTAGGTGGGGTTCAGATTATAACGTATCTTCGTAAGTGTGTGCGAAGAAGGAAACATTCAAGATCGAAAAAAAAAAAACTATGTATATGAAGAGAGAAGCCACTATCTTTCCTCACAAAGAAAAGGTAGAGAAATGCGTAATGCAAGAGAACGAAGGAAAGTTATTACATGAAAGCAAACAAAACAGAGGAAGCAAAGGATACAAGGTAAAGCAAAGAGCACAGTAGGGAAGCAAAGAGCACAGAGGGGAAGCAAACCGCACTGGGAAAGCAAAGAACACTTCATCAGCACCGGTAGAAGTAGAGTAAGGACAAAAATTACTAGCCTCTTCAGTTAGTGACCGAATCGGTAATGCAGCTGCCTCGAGCGTAAATGATGCAAGTTTGAGTCTAACCGTAACTTTATTCTTTATTTCCAACACCAGCTGCTTGCTAACGATCGAGGAATGAGAATCTGACAGTTACGACTAAAAGCAAGCGAAATTAAGAGACAAGCAATACGATTAAAATGAATAATAATTAGTAATATCAAGTTCTTAAAAATATTGTGATTGAGGGACGTAGGGCGAAGATCTGGAAGTTACAATAAAAAGCAGCAGAAATTGAGACGAAAGAAATACTAGTCACAAATTTATAATAATTGATGATATTGCCCGTAAGAAATTTGAATTAATTAAGATGGAATTACGCGGTAAATTCAAAACTGTTTCCAAACGACAAAAATCCCAGGGTGGATGCCTATAGACAGAAGACATCTTATCCAAAAAAAAAAAAAAAAAAAAAAAAAAAAAAAAAAATACTGAGATAAGAACCATGGAAAACAATTACAGTTCGAATCTCTTGTCGAATTTTGAAGAACGATTTAAGGATCAAAAGTTCTTCATGGTTTTGGGGACTGGATTATTGTTCCGATTCCAATAAAACTGAGCGAAATGGCCTCACCTTCAATCCTTGGTCACCATCTCTTCCAGGCACACCAGGTTCACCCTGAAAATAAAAACAGATATGATTAAGATTAACTAATAAAAATCCTTCAGCACGCGGACGCGCGCGCACACACACAGAGACTTTACTGAATGTTGACATTTTGTCTACAAATAAATGCCTTAAAGATAGAGGATGAAAAGTCGCACCATTTGTTTTTTTTAATCGTATCACCCCGAGCAAGGCGGTAATGCCACTGATGTGCAGGGGGTTACATAAGAGTAAAAAGATTAAGCAGAAGAGGAAGACAAACCAATTAGAAAGGAGCAAGAGAAGGATGGGAATACAGGTGTAATGACAGTTGCAAAGGTGGAGAGAAAGGAAAGGATATACGGGGTGGTGAAGAAAGAACCAGAGTCAAGTGGTTAATAGATGAATATTGACATTGCATTTAAATTCCTGGAGGTTGTAGCCATCAGGAAAGCAAGAATATGGAAGCGAGTTTCACAGGTGGGAAGTACAAGAGAATAAGCTGCAGGAGTAGAATTGTCGTCTGCATTTGATTAACCTAACTGTGAATGGGTGGGACCCAGTTGCCAATCTGGTTGCACGAGTAAACACCTGTTGCAGAGGCACCAGTGACTTAAGTTCGTTGGAGCTTTTGTCATATTATGCTTTATGAATTTCAAAAAGGAGTAAGCGTAGAAACGGCGACAAAACAAAACATCCAGAAGATTTATTTTGATCATACTCAGCACTTCGGATGATCAAAATGGTAGATTTTATCAGGGTGATGTTAACCTAAATAACAAACCACGTGCCGAGGAATCTTCTGATGTTGAAGATGCCCTATTTGTCATCGGATAGAATAAACCAAAGATTATGACAGAAGAGGTTGTTAAGAGTTTGAAAATCAATATCTCAACTGCCTTTTCCAATCTGAAGAAACTTAGGTCTGTTTCCAAGCTCGACACATGTGTGCCATATTCTCTGACAGAACAGAACAAGCTCGATTATATTCCTACAGTTATTTGTTTGTTGTTATGTCAAGAAAAGGAGCCGTTCTTCGACAAAATTGACAGTCAAAAATTTTGTTGTTAATCTAAACTTATTTATAAATGGAACTGTGTGTGTGTGTGTCCGTTACCTATAGACTCCGAAACGGCTGAACCGATTTTCTTGTAAATTTACACAATTGTACTATAAGCGTCTGCGAGTGTTCTTAGCTAGGTTTTGTGTCGATGTACCCCCGATAAATATTGAAAATCGATAATCGAAAAAATCGGGTTATAGAAGGAGTGGTCCGATTTTAATAAAATTTCATACACTCATAGAAAAAACACAAGAAACGATATTCAGAAGTTTCAAGGTTGCAGTTCTTACAATAGTGCAGAAAATCGATAATATATATATATATATATATATATATATATATATATAAAAGGCAAGATGTTTGTGTGTGTGTCTGTTTCTCTGTATTTTTTCAGCCTTTTTATTTTAGTTTTTGCAGGTTTGACTCTAAGTAGGTATAATTGTAGTTCTTGGTCTCAGCCATGATGCCATTTACTCAGTGGACTTATTTAACCTTCAAAATTCAGTTTACGACGAAAAAAAAAACTTATTTGATATCGATACCAGGAAATCAAAATTTGACTTACATCCATTCATTTTTCTTTCAGTCTACTGTTTCAACAACTATTGCTTTTTAGTCTTTCGTGCCAACTTCTAAAGAGTCTGAGTTCCAGGACCATGGATTAGTTTTAAAGCATTCATTACACCCGAGCAACGCCGGGCTATACTGTTAGTATAAAATGAATGCAACTTGACATTTGTTTTAATGCCAATTTCTGATGGGTTCTAGATTCAAACTTTGTATCGTTCAGTTTTGAGTCAGACTTTGTTAAATGTTGACATTGTGTCCCGAAATGAATGTCTTAAAAGATGGAAGATGAAAAGTTTCATTTTTGCCATATTATGTTCTTTGAATTTTGGAAAGGAGTATGAGTGAGAACTGTGGAAAAAAACACCCAGAAAGTTGTTTTGGGTCGTACTCCATCTTTTCGGACCGTCGAAGTGATTTTAGTCTAACCGATTAACTTCTCCTCCAGTAAATTAGTAGGACTTGTGTCAGTAAATCATTATAATCTGAAAATAATCTCTGACTTTAAATAACTAGCAAAGGGTTGGTAAGCTGTAGACTATGAATCAATCCTCAGCTACTACAACGGAACAAACACCACTTTTATTGATGAAATAATATATATATATATATATATATATATAGGATGGTCTGAAAGTTTCATCTAAGCGTTCGATATATATGATTAATGGGTAGAACTAAATTAAGTGCGATAACAAAGGAGATTATGTTTAAAATATACTTGGTGTGCGAAATTATTTGGGGCTCGGATTATATATATATATATATATATATAATAAAACTGTTTTACAGAAGAGATTTATCTTGTCCAGGAAACGGTTATATTAAAAAAATGCGCTCAATACACAGTTCAGAAAATTGAAAGTGTAAAACTAGAGCGTCCAGTTGCAAAAGATGTAAGTATTTCTAATTATATATGGTGATTGAAAATTAACTCACTATTTCATGTAGGGATGGTCAGCCAGGTGTCCTGACAACACCCTGGGACTATTTTTTGTGTGGAGGATTAATTAAAGAAGCAAGTCTACCAAGACTTTGGAAGAACGTAAAAGGCGAGTACAACAATCTATGTCTTCTATACAACAAGAGTTCCTGAAATCAGTTGATGCGATTCCTTAGGCAGCTCGAGAAGCTGTTAGCAAAATTTGGTGCCCATATCAAATATTAAATAAAAGTCCACACTAAACGATTTCCTCTCATATCCATTTCTTGTAAAAATTATTTTTAATGAACAAATTATAATTATTTTAAAATGGGGAGTTAATTTTCAATATATTACTTCGGGCGCTTTTTTAGTGGACACCCTTATTTGTGTAGAACATCGTCTTTTTTAAACAGTGTTTTACTCAAATACGACTATCCGCATGTGATAAAAGGGTATCTCAAAAGCGTTATAAAAATCAGACTTCAGTTCTGCTTTTCATTTAATTAATTTTTTTTTTTATAAGCGTTTCACCCCGAGCAAGGCATGTCACTGCCACTACTGTGCAGGGGGCTACGTAGAGTGGAGAAAGGCTGATTAAATATAGGAAATAACAGAGGGTGGGTGATAGGCGGGTAAGGATACCGGGAATGAGGGTTGGGTAGATGAGAGTGTTGTGAGAATAGTTGGGAGTTAGTGTGATAGGAGGTGTCTATTGACCCTACATTTAAACACCTGGAGATTGTAACTGTCGGGAAAGCAGACTTGTAGAAAGGAGTTCCACAGGCGGGAAGCGCGAGAAAAGAAGCTGTTGGAGTAGAATTTATGGTTACATCTTATTTGTTTAACTGTAAAAGGGTGGGACCTAGTTGCTAATCTAGTATCTCGTGTAAATTCGTGCTTAGTCGGCACCAGTGATCTAAGCTCATCGGAGCAGAAGCCATGAAAGTACTTGTAGAAGAGGCACAGGGAAGCCACATCACGCCGGTGAGAGAGTGGCTGCAGCCGGTCTGCCAAGTCAGTATCAACCACGTTACAGATCCTCCTTTGTATTTTGTCAAGAAGCCCAAGGAGAGCAGCTGGGGCACCCGACCAGATATGGCAGCAATATTCAATACACGGGCGGATGGTAGATTTGTATATGTGCAGAATAGATTCAGGTGGGAAAAATTTCCGGGGACTGCACAGGGAGCCCACTTTCATAGCAGCAGATTTGGCAATGGATTCAATATATCATTCCATTTGAGGTCCGCCGAGAATGTAAGGCCAAGGAGGCGTAGTATTTTACTCTCTGGGAGGCTAGCCTGTCCCATGCTAATGGGAGGTAGATGCGATTGTCTATGGTGATTAGTTGATAACAGCTTTGTTTTAGAGGCATTGAAATTTACCAACCATTTCTTACCCCAGGCCACTACGGATTGGAGGTCTCTTTCAAGTACGGCAGCGAGGTTCACTTTGTCGTCCAGCCCTGGTTTCTGATCGATGCGGGAGTAGATTGTTGTGTCGCCGGCATACATGCCAACTTGAGATCTAATGGTGTCGGGGAGATCATTAATGTAGATCAGAAAGAGCGTGGGACCTAGGATAGAACCTTGAGGGACGCCCGCGTTCGTCTGGTAGTTTTGGGAGGCATGCCCATTTAATACCACCTTCAATGTGCGGTTAGAGAGGAAAGACTGGATGAGGTCAAACAGATGTCCAGTTATCCCATAGCTCCGCAGTTTGTACAAGAGGCCAGCATGCCAGACCCTGTCGAATGCTTTGGAGATATCCAAGGCAACGGTTAGGGGGTTTACCATTCTTTTATTAAGAACTGGAAATGGCACCGCTACACTACAGTATGGCTGAGATACGCGGATGACACATTCCTATCCTGGCCTCTCCAGGAAGCTGTCCGAATACTGCTGGACCATAGGAACTCAATAAGACCTTCGATCCAGATCACAATAAAAGAACATAAGAGCACGCAAAAGACCGCAAACCAGGGAAATACCGACATCATCTCAGCTTCAGCGATTGGCAAGAAATGATAATTAAAATGAGAATGACTGCAATTAACTTATTCTTGTGTATTTTATTTTTGTCTATTTACTTTTGCTTTTGAATATTAAATTTATATTATAAAAATATTTTCGTGAATAATAAAATATGGCGTAAAGCAATGAAGGGGAGGTAATTCAATATTTGGCATATGAAACTACGAAAAATATATATAAAAAAGAAAAAAGAAGAAAATAACCTTAAAACCTTATTTTGCATTAGATCGAAGCCAAAATCTAATCAGTTCGTGCGAGTCATTAGGCCAATCGTCTCTGAATGTTTTATTCGAATCCATCCAGTGAGTCTTAAGATATATTGAACATGAACAGACAAAAAGACAAACGCAACCAAATAAAATACCTCTGCCTTAAGGTGGAGGTTGGTTGTTTTGTTTTTATGGCATATCAACCTCGGCGGGTCATTTATTACCAACTAAATTTTTATTTATTTATTGCTGGTAATACCTTTTTCTTTCAACAATTATTGTTGTTTTTATATAAGTTTTTGTATCTAGCAATACTTTTTTCTATTTTCGAGTATCAAGATTCATTAGGATTTTTTTTTAAGGGCAGGGTCCCCAAGTCCTGCCCTTGTTATTTAACCCATAACTGAATTGACGGATTAATACCTTTTCCAAGGGTACCAGTACCTTAAGTGAATGCAGGGTATTCAACTGAAATTCGAACTCGGCTCACCAATTTCTCTTTCCGAGCCGATATCCACTGCACCACAACACACATCCGTCATTAAACGCTTACAGCACCTGGTATTCCCAAGCGGTCACCCATCTAAGTACTGACCAGGCTCAACGTTGCTTAACTACGGTGATCGGGCGAGAACCGGTGTATTCAACGTGATGTGGCTGTAAACCTAAGGTGGATGTCATAATCAACCAGTTTTCCAGGTTGTAGTAATAACTTGCACAGAGAATGGGTCCAAAATACCCTGTCTTAAAGCATTCGATGCTGAATTTCGTGACATTGTGGTTGTGAGTTCAATCCCTGGATTAGGCAGTGTGAATTTGTACTCAATGAACAGGGACAAGCAATAACTGAACAATACCACATAAAAAGAACTAGACAATATCGTTCGACATAAGCAGTAGAACGAGAACAGTCTACCCCCGTAGATTAAATAAAGGATTCAGTTTAAAATTTCGTGTAAGTTACCAAAACTGATATACACCTGAAGAAGGCCGGCGTGTTCAACGACCGAAACGTTGTGATAACAACAACAAAGATAAGGACAATAGTCCGAATATAAACAAATTCAGTCAAAAATCATTATGGTTCATGTAAACAACATCGTTCACCGGTGAATCATATCAAAGTAGACATTTTCCAAATTGTCTTATATATTTACTATTACGTAATATTCTAAACCCAACTTCATTCTGATACACTAGAGACACCCAAAAATACTCTGGAATGATGGAATTAAAAGCAAACATTATTTTTAAGTATAAGTTTCTCCGCGTAAGCAAAATCTACATTAACTTCTGTAAGCGATTATACCAGCTGTTGATACAATCCCGGAAAAAAAACTAAGGGTACTGAGAATTGAACCATATCAGAGCAGCATTTTTAAAAACTTTCATTAATGGTCAAAAATAGGTACTTTTGAAAATATTGTTTTAGGTTAGGAAATAAATGAGAACCAGAATATATTAAACAGGGCCCATGAGGTGGATGCCTGATGATATCCCAGAAGAATTCTCATAATGTTCCTCTTGTTCTGTATGGTGGAAAAAGATTCACTGGAAAAGAATTCCACAACACATTTTTTGCTAATTTTCTCAAACCAATTCTGTAATCAGCAGTCAATTTACAAAATGCACTCACTATATCAAATGATTGTGCCATAAACTTTTCTTCTGACTGGTTTGCTTTTGCTGAGACAAGATCATTTCAATGTTTGGGTAAACATTTTTGACTGGATACTTTCCATATTTGGTTTGGTTAACCATTTTGTTGATTGAACCCTTCCAATCTTTGGGTAACAGTTGCTTTGATTGAACCCTTTCAACTATTGGGTAACCCTTGATTTGATTGGAACCTTTTAAACTTTGGGTAACCGTTGTTTTGATTGAACCCTTTCAGCATTTGAGTAACCGTTGCTGTCACTAGACTCTTTCCACAATTAGGTAACCATTGATTTAATTGGACACTTTCCACTTTTGCCTGACCATTTGTTTTACTAGAAACTTTTGGGTAACCATTATTTTGACTAGACACTTTCCTCATTGCTTTGATTGACCCTTTGTCTTCGGATTATATTGATAAAGCCTCAAGTCCAATTAAAATTCGCCTTAGACAGCTTTTAAGTTTAATCCCATTTGTTTAAAACTTCCATTGAAAATAGTTTTGAAAACCAACGGGTGGAATTCTTTTTTCGACAAAGTAGCCCTTTAAAAAATCTGATGTTTGCTCATATTTTGGAGAGTGGGTCAAGCCGAAAACTTTTCAGTATATACACGATATATTTCAATGTATGAGTGCAAAAGTGTAAGAAAATATTTAATCGTAACACTTTGATTGAATTATGGCCACAAGTATTGCATTGTAAATTTATGTATTTAAAGAAGGAACCTACGCGACTTTTTACAACACGTGTTGTTAATTTGGTAAAAAGCAGTTAGGAAATAAACTTTTAATCTGTAAATTGTACGTTTCCAGTTTCTATAGTTTTGTAGCAGATGGTATGTTGATAACACATCTTACAGACATTTTCGAAAAGAAACTATTTTTAAATCAAGTATAAAAAGTCGCTTTTCTCCCTTGAATGGTAGTTTCATCGAAGCCTTGCAGTATCTAACCACAAGAGCATTTGTCTGAAATTACTTTTCAGACAGAAGTCGAGTAGCATTTAAATCGATACTATAAATAAGAAAAAAACTTATTTGTACAATTCTGAAAGACCGAAAATATGAAAAAATGTTAGAGATGGATAAAGTTATACAAGGAATAGAGTCTTTGGGAAGTTGAGCTCAAGTAGGGGATACGACTATCGAAGCATCTACTTGAACAAGAAATACTGGCGGAACACAATCTTCCTAAATTAATTTCCTTCAATCTAGTTTTGGACGATGCTAAACTAACCTTAGTACAAATATTCAGCTTGATTAGTTATTTTTACCATTTTAGAGGATTTTGCGAAAACATTTTTTTTATTAGGACCTTGAATAAGTTCTCGCTGATTTTTCTTTAAAAGTAATGTTTTATTTAAAAAAATTAGTAAAAAACATGTCACTGAAAGTATTGTCCTTCGCTAGCCACAAATGTTCCTAATCTTTCTGGCAGCATTTAAATTCCACGTCAGAAAACAACACGTCTTTTGAGGCTAACCATGAATTGACACATATTTTAAGCATTTTTTTTAATCATTTCACCCCGAGCAAGGCGGTAATGCCACTGATGTGCAGGGGGCTACATAAATGTAAAAAGATTAATTAGAAAGAGTGAGGAGTACAAATTAGTTAGAAAGGAACAATAGAAAGCTGAGAAAACAGGTGCGATAACAGATACATAGGTGGAGAGAAAGGGAAGGTTATATAGCGGTGGGGAGAGAGCTAGAGTCCAGTGGTTAGTAGATGAGTATTGACTTTGCATTTAAATTTCTGGAGGTTGTAGCCGTCAGGAAAGCAAGAATAGGAGAGCGAGTTCCACAGGCGGGAAATACGAGAGAAGAAGCCTGAAAGTGCTGCTCAACCAGGCAGTGCATCATCGTTCGGAACAAGTGTTAATCAGATGGGGGTAATGACTGGTGAATACGCCAGGTGAGATACGACTTCCCGTTTAAGCGTTTTCAAGTAGGTTTTCACCCGTTTTGCAACATGTAGCCTAGCTTTATCTTGATGCAAAATCACTTTGCCGTGTGTCTTCTCGGATAGCGGTCGTAATTTTCTTAAATGCTCGGCACAAACACGTCAAATGTAGTCGACTGCGATCTCCCTTGACGGTTTTGGTCAGTTTGAGCAGCTTATAATAAACTACACCAAGCTGATCCCAAATGCAGAGCAGAAGCTTTGAACCATTGATATTTGTCTTTGCCGCCGATGTTGATGCATAACCGGGCTTACCCCACGATCTTCTACGCTTAGGGTTATCGTAGTGTACCCACTTTTCATTGTCGGTCACGATACAATGCAAAAAACCTTACCACTTCTGCTGTTGAAGCAGCTGTCCACACGTGACAAGACGCCGTTCGACGTCTCTCGGCTTTAACTCGTATGGCACCTAATGTCCTTGCTTTTGAATCATTCTTAATGCTTTCAAATGCTTCGAAACTGTTGTGTGATCAACTCATAATGATTCTACAAGATTAGCTTGTGCTCGACATAAATATTCATGAAGTAATGCCTCCAATTTTTCATCTTCAAACTTTTTCGGTGCGTCAGAGCGTTCATTATCTTCAACATCAAAATCCTTATCTTCGAAGCGTCTGAACCAATCTCTGCACTTTGTTTCCGACAGAGCATCGTAGCCACACGGTGAAACACACATATTCCTCAGATAATGGCCTCTCCCTTCTATATTAATAAGAGTTAACAGGAAGTTAACTCGTGAAGTTCTTGGGAAGTTCATACGAGTTCTAGAGAGTTCTATTGGAATTCAGTAGAACTACTAGGCAGTTGATATTAGTCGCAGTTAGCCAAATATTAAGGAATCAGCTTTCAGTGGAAGATTACCAAGTTCCTAACATTTTGGGTGCGTTAAATCAATTAGCACTCGACAAAGCACGATTATTACGTTCAGTGCGAAAACTACTCCACAACAATAAGTCAACAAGAATTCTGCGTGCTTCAGCTTTGTGACACGATAACTAGGCGTATATTAAGGTGGATTTGTAAAATATGTATTTTATTATAATAGATTAAGAATAGAAAAATAGTTTAAAAACATGTGTTTCGTTTAACAAAAGTACTAAGTAAAAAAGAAAAGGAAAAATAAATAAATAAAATAAATAAATAAATAAATAAACGCTTTTCTAAGTAAATTTGCAGAAGAGAAAAGGGCATCAGATTACTGTTAAATCCTACCAGTCTTCCAATAAATATTTAACTAAGTGATTTGATGTGATAAAAGATAAAGTTTAGGAAATAGATTTTAGGTGACCAGGTCAAAAACTGTCTTTACTGTATCTTGACCACACATTAAGAAAATGAAGAAAAGATAATAGAATTTTCCCTTTCTCCAGGCAATAAAAAACGCCTGGTTACGGGTAAAGTGTCAGGGCTATAAAAACATCCGTCGGCCTTCACACGAAGCTTTATTGATAAAAAACATCCTGAAAAATACGTCGTTGGAGGCTGAGTGCAGACGGGATGTCTGCAGGATGTTTACACATCAAAGGAAGCAAAATTTAAGTACCTTGAAATTTTGGACTTACAGTCACCAATGCTTATCTTTTGTTCTAACCCGTGGTCTAATGGACTTCCGATTATTTCAATATAAATACATGTGATTTTTCCGAACCGATCAGTTTAGCCGGGCGTGTGCATGAAATAGCTACGTGTGTCAGGTACACTGAAGAAGGGAGACTCCGTGCGTCTGAGTCGGTCGGTTCGGCATTTGATCTCCATTAATTAGAGTTAGAGCTGAGCGTCACATCGCCTGCCCCAACAGCAAGACTAACTCTGAACGAAATAAAGCATCGATTTAACTCATCCAAGTTGTGAAAGTTCGTTTCTGATAGTTTATCTTGTGCCCCCAGCTTGAAACTTTGACTTTTTCAACCAACCCCCGGCAACATCACAGTGTGGAGAACGACCGCCGGAGAAATTACTTGGACCTTCAACTGGGGTGTTACAGCTTTTATCTGTTCAACTTGTACAGCGAGAATATTTTGAGGACCCTAGAAGTTATGCCTGGATTCGTAATGGGAGGCCACAATTTAAACAACCTAAGGTACGCAGATGATACAGTGCTGATAACAGACACGGAAAGGAAACTACAATACCTCCTACAGAAGGTAGCAGAGGATGGACTAGAAATAAACTGCACGAAAACCGAATGCATGGTCATCAGTAAAAAGGGCAACCCAAAATACCAAATACAGGTCGGGGATACCAGAATCAAGCAGGTACAAAAATTTAAATACCTGGAAAGCATTATAACAGAAGATGGAAAGTGCGACACAGAGATCCGAAGGCGAATTGGCATGGCCAAGGAAGCATTCCAGAAGTATTAAGAAACAGGACAATTTCGCTAGAAACTAGGAAGAGAGAACTGGATTGCTACGTGCTGTCCGTCCTTCAATATGGCAGTGAATGCTGGACAATACTATCAAAGATGAAGGAAAAAATCGAAGCAACTGCAATGTGGTTCTACAGAAGGATGCTGCGAATATCATCGAGCATGTGAGCAATGATGAGGTTTTGGAAATGATGGAAATGAAAATGAAATTAGTACTGAGCATCAGGAAGAGACAGCTGAAGTTCCTGGGAGACACAATGAGGAACGAGGGCTTGGAGAATCTGACACTAACAGGTCAGATAGAGGGAAAAAGAGATAGGGGAAAGCAACGGACAACATATTTGAAGGACCTAATCAGGTGGATGAGGGAACGAGGGTTGCATGGTGTAACAGGAGAAGGCGTGCTCAGAGCCACCAGGGATAGGGAAAAGTGGAAAGCCATGATCGCCTACGACAAGAAGGGACAAGGCACATAGAAGAAGAAGAAGTGCAGTAAGAGTTTGTTTAATGTCAAAAAGGTGAGATTGTAAGGTATAGTGATTTAGTAAGATTTTAATGAAGATTTTTTGTTTTTATTCTTTTTTATTTTAGAAAACTGAAAATGTCTTCTAGTTTTGTAATAAAAAATATTTTGATGGGAATATTTTTTTTCCTTCAAAAATGTGTATTTCTATACTTTCATAATGTTTTGACCCAAGTTTGGGAGTTAACTATTTGCCCATAGCTGGGACCCTAACAGGTGCTACCACTCCGAGTCAGGGTGGATCTGACAACAACAGCAATTAAGAAGTGGTTCCGTGCTTCTCACGACCTCCCACTCAGAGGCATTGCTGCCGGATGCAGTTTGCCGTCATGCCCAGGACCAGTAGTGCAGTAAAATACCGCGCAAATATACTTTCTTTCGCACGAAATGCGACATGTTTAACGCTATAAAAAACAAAGTTCTTTACACTTCGGCAAAATGACATGAACTTCAAGCTTGCTTATAGGTGCGTTACCATCATAAACTACTCGCACGCTGTTCTAGAAACGGCATCTGCAAGCGAGAACTTATTCAAGGGCCTAATAAAATTCTCTTTCTTATGAGAGAGAGAGAGAGAGAGAGAGAGAGAGGAAATATTTTATCCCCCCTTCGGTGCACTTCAAATAAGTCGAAGATTCATACCGTCGCAGAGTGGCGTCTCTGTCTTTTCTACAAATATTTTTTATGGCAAATGCTCTGACGAGCTTTCTTCCCTGGTGCTCCGACTGGATGAATTTAAGCGTGCTACTGGATTGGCATCTAGGTCCCACTCTTTTACTGTTGAAATAGTTATATGTAACCACCACTTCTACTCCAACAGTTTTTCTTCTTGCATTTCCCGCCTGTAGAACTCTCTTTAATTTACTTGCTTCCATGACAATTACAATCATCAAACATTTAAATGCATCATGAATCGCCATCTCTCTCATTGAAGCCCGTTCATCTTTTACGCTTTCCGCAGTTCTCCTTATACTCACTCTTATTCTCTCACTTTCACTCTTTGTACCTTTTTCCCTATTAGTATAATCGCCACCGTCTTTGGGGTGAACTGATTTTAGAAATATATATACTTACATCATTTCCGGGTTCGCCTTTCACGCCTGGTAACCCGGAAGGTCCACGTTCTCCAATACCCTGAAAACAATATTTAAGAACATTATTAAAAATCGTGTTTGGTATATAAGTTCTGTTTTAGGTCCACTGGACTACAAATGGAAATTGAGATTTAATAATCAGAAACCGACTTTTAATAATATTAAATACAAAAATAGTATTGCTCTCTCCGAATATTTTCTGTTTTTACAAAACAACAAAAACCTAACTAATACCTGGGAAATCATCGAGAAAACCAAATCTTATAATGGAATGGAAAATAGATTTAACTTAGGCCTTTTAGGAAAAAATATCTTTAAACACCTTATTAATCCTAATTTATTAAACAAAAGAAGTGAATTGATGACCACATGCAGATATAAAATTTCTGATTAAATGCTTAGACCTTGACTAAACCATACAGTCTCTGTTTTTATTACTTACTCATTTATTTATTCATTCTTTCATTTGTTTATTCACCTTCTTTTAACTCATTTATTTTGAATTTTTTTCATCAATTTCTTTGCGATTTTCACTATTTTTTATTCACCGTGTATATATATATATATATATAGTGTATATTTTGGCAGCATTTTTTCATTAATGCAGGTTTCACTGAATAATATAGACAAGTTTTGTCTATTAATTTTGTGTAGGATCCGTTCGTACCGTCTGATATACTTGATGGTGATATCGTTGAAAGACAACAAAAACTCACAGTAATTGTTGATTTTTTTTATTGGGTCTATGTTTCTTTCTGTAAATATTTTTTTGTTTTCAGTTTTTCTATAACTCTGTCGTTACCCACATTTTCAGTCCCTGATATTCTCAGGATCCTTCTGTAGAACCATATTTCTGCGTCCTAAATATTATTCTTCATCTATAAAATAATTATCCAACAGTAACTATAGAACGACTGATAACACATAATTGTTCAGTATCTTTTTTTCTTTGTTTCTAACGAAATGTTCCTTTTTCTTAATACTTTGTTTAACTTTTATTAGGCTTCTTTCCTTATACAAATGTGTCTTCGGATTTCGGTGTCGTGTTTGCCGTCTTTTATTAGAACGCTTTCTAGACATTTAATTTTTATTACTTGCTTGATTTTTAGTGAAACTTATACTGGAGAGACAAGCTGTTCTTTATCGATCGCAAAATGTAGTCTGTGATCCGGCAAAGTCGCCGCCCTCTTTTTCAGCTGCTCGATCTGTCGAGCGAAGTTAACTCATAAATCTTTCTTTCCCATGTTGCTCTGTCGGCAACATTTCTCACTGACGGTGGTTTAATCTACAGATACCTCGACCTCTTTAAATCTTGTTCCTTTAAAATGAGATTGATTTCTGAATGTGGAGATCTAGCGAATATGAAGTTTGTCGGGTCTGGGTAATGTTTATGGGCAAAAACTGCTGCACACATTGCGCTGAATGGGTAGGTGAGTTGTCATAGTAGGGTCGACACTCACCGTATGCATGCAATTCAACCTTTTCCCGAGGAACACCATCTTGCAAACGCAGCAACAATTGAGGGTAGTACTCCTTGTTTACTGTCTGACCAGGTGGAGTATATTCGTGATAAACTATGTTCTTGTAGTCGAAAAATACCGTCAACTATGTCTTCACATTAGCTTTGACTAGTTCGGTCTTTCTTCGGTCTCGGAGAGGTTGGGGTCTTTTACTGTGAAGACTGAACTTTGGTTTCGGAATCATAGCCATAGATCCACATTTCATCACCTATTACGATCGTTATGAAAACGTTTTTGTAGTGTGGGGTGACGTCCACACATTGCACAATTTACTTCTGAGCACTATTATAAACAATAGAAGTGAGAGCAAACGTTATAAATTAGTGTACATCCCCTGTTAACCTGGGCCAAGAGGCGTCACTCGGTTTTCTTTAGTTCCGTTAACATAGCAACAGTCCCGTTAGAATAGTCCCTCGTAGAAATATATATATCTATGATATGTAAGATATATGCATATATAATTTAATTTTCTTTTAAAAGAGTAAGTTTATCATTAGATTTCTTTTCAGGCCTTCCTTGTCTGAATGTATTTGGGTGAAATTTTTCTATCTGCAGTAGACGTACATGATTATGACCCTCCACAAATTCCTGTCTTTTGTCGCTTTGAGCTTATTGTTTGAATTTTTATTATCTCTCTAAATCCCTGTTCTGCCAACCATTTATAACAACAGTTTCGGTATGTTATTCGTTGTTTCCCTTTTACATGTCCTGTGAGTGTCAAATTTTCCAAGTCCTCTTTTCTTCATTACGCCCTAAAAATTTCAGCATTCTTTATCTGATACTACGTGTAAGTGTTCTTATTGTAAAATATGTTTTTAATGATTACTAACAAATAAATGATTGAGAATGTATATACTTACTAGTTCTCCTTTCTCTCCTTTTTCTCCCTGAACTCCGGGTCCGCCAGGCTCTCCTTGTTCACCCTGTGAAAAAATGGCAATATTAACTTCGTAAAAAATCACTTTTTTATCCAATGTTTCATTTTGAGGCACAAACATTTGCTTTATAAATGACTGGCTCAAAAGCCGTCCTCCGTGCGGACTTTTAAGCTAGCTCCTGCGGATAGCTAATTGAGCCTCCAGCTAAAAAAATAAAAAAATAAAAAAATAAAATGACCTCTTACCTTGCTTAGAAAACAGCAATGATAATTTTGAAGAAATAACTCTGAATTCGTCAATTAACTTTAAGGAACTTGAAAACCTTACTTTGATTCGGGCCCAAAATCCAATTCAGGCCGAAACTTAAGTTCTTCAAATCGCAAACTCCGTGGAACTTCAAGAGTTGAATTTTTCAAATCGCACACTCGCTTCGTGAAGAACTAGAAGACTTTACTCCCGCAAAGCGAATTTGCTTGGCGTGTCAGTTTTTGTTGAAAGCTCATGACCACCATTGGGAGTGAAATGGATTATTCCGGCTTCCGTGGTCTCGCGTGCAATGTAAAAATAACAATTCGAACCAGTTTGAATTTATAAAATAAGAAGTCCTGCGCGAACGAGAATTGAGTTTCGTATGCAAATATTAGTTCTTCCGAGGCAGGCATAAAAAGCGAGTCTGTGAGGTAGACGGGAAGAAAAAATTAAAAAAAAACAAAAAACAACAACAACTTTGGTTGGCGTGACGTCGGAACGAGCAAGAGAATGGAAGAGGTCTGTTTCTTGAAAGTACTTCAATCGATTTCACGCATCGCAAAAGAATGGCTACATAAATTAACTACACACGTTAACGCTGATTCCTTGGCATTTTGACAAATCAAAATTAATTTCCAAAGATTTGGAGGTATTTTAAACTGATAAAAAAAAATAATCCAAAGTTTTTGTGTTACTTTAATCTTTATAAATAAACGAAAAAAAAAACACATTTAAAATTTTTAATTTTTTTCAGTTATTTTAAAATTTTAATTTTTAACCGTCCTCTGGATACAACTCCCAATGCTGGTTTCTCAAGCACCAAATGAAAGGTAGATTTTCAATCTGGGGATTATCCTGATATAAGTATGATATGTCTATATAGAGTAAGTGTGGCCAAAGTTAGATAGACAGACAGAATTGGCTGTTTATTTATTTAGAAAAAGATAGAATATGTGGCGGCAGAACCACGAAAGTATTTTTTTTCTTTTACACAATCTTTTTCTTATAAAGACATAAAACTTATAAGACAATTTCTAAAGAAGTAATGGTTCTTTTATTTCTTAATCCGGTAGACTGTTATCACTATAAACGTCATTTTTAGTGGATATTCATATTTGAGTAGACAGTCCGCGTAGTTATTAAAGAGCATATTTTATTTATTTTCGCCTATCGGCCTAAATATTCGAAAAATCTTATGAAAGAAAAATATGCACTCTCCGGCGGGATTCGAACTTGCGCCCGCCCCGCTTGAACAGAGGAAACCGTCGTTAGATCTGACGTCCTTTAGAAGAACTTTGCTGCGTTTGGCTGATTTTGGGTTCGTGAGGGTATTTCTCATCTGTTTTACCGTTGAAATAGTTAAATGCAACCACCACTTCTACTAGAACAGTTAATTTTCTCGCACTTCCCGCCTGTAGAATTCCCTTCCGTTTACTTGCTTTTCTGATAGCTACAATCTCCAAAAATTTAAATGCAACATCAAATTGCCATCTTCCATCTTTTTGAACCTCATTCGTTCTTTATCCTTTCTTTGATATCCCTAGCGTTTTTTTTCTCGCTATAACCCCCCTGCGCAAAAGTGGCGGTCCCACCTTGCTCGGCGTGAAATGATTAAAAAGAAATCTCTCATATACCCTGCTCCGTCATTCATTTACTTTTGTTCGCCAATTAGGTTGTGCGTTGTCTTTATCTTTCTTATCCACTATCTGTCCTGTGAGTATCAAATTTTCCAAGCTCTCCTTCCTAATTATGTGGCTCAGAAACAACTGGCTTTTTTTATGCGAAGTATAAGTAACCTTTTTGTTGCTATTGTCTCCAGAACTTCGTCCTATATTATCATCCTACCCACCAAGTGCAGACAGACAATCAATTTTAAAGTCAGCAGGGTTTGTTCTAGTTCCTCTTCATAGAAGATAAGAAAACTCGACCCCCCACCCCCATGATCACGTATTTGTCATCAGCTATGTGACAAAAAGTGTATTAGATGTACTTTGTGGCAATATCACGGTTGCCTTTTTATCTTTTAAGAAATGAATTTGGCAACTCAGATTAGGGAAAGCTACCCCTTTCCAAATTTTGTTGCCTTTTATCATCTCTGAATGGGATGCGAACTAATTTTAATGCGAGAAAATACGCTTCTACTAGTGCCCCCTTTCTGTAGTTGATACTTTCCCCATTGGATAAATCAGTAACGAAGGAGCTGCTTATGGTCCGTTCAACCTCGTTCCCAGTAAGTAATGGTTCTTTGATTTGCTTTGAGTTTGAAACGCGCCATGAAACAGTTACTCAATCACATTATAGATATCAGATATCAATTAGATAATTTCTGGTTACCTTTAGACCTTCGGGTCCGGGAGTACCATCCCTTCCGGGTTCTCCAGAATCACCCTACAAAAAAAAAAAAAAAAAATTAGATATACAAATACACAAATGACGTGCTTCAAATTTAAGTCGATAAATAAATCGTTTAATAATATCGAACTATTTATGTTATCGATTTCTAACCGTCCATCAGATTGACTGTCGTCAGGATCATAGGGGTCATTGAGAACTCCACATTCTTTTTGTCAGCTGCAGAGAATGTGCTTCATTTATCCTAGAATAGACGCCAGAGTTCTCAGTCTGCCCTGATAATTAATTCATAGATAGTGGATATTTAAGCCATAGATAGGAGTAAAAAGGGATGGATCTATACATTTTCCAAGAGTATTTATGCGAAAATGTAACGAACTCGACCTGAATTCGAACTCCGATCGCTAATTTCTCACTCCAAGCTGTTGACCATTACACTATTTGTACATCCTTCGATTCTTGATTTAGAAAAAAATTTTGTTACTGATGTGTCAAACTAAATATCTAACGACAAACAACATGACTAGTATTTGTTTAGTTTAAATTTCAGTTGCTTTTACTCGTAACTATTGTGACCGTCATTCTACGACTGTCAGTAATTACATAGATCTGAAATAAAAGTAAGCTTCCGGCAAGACTCGAACTCGAAATCCTTTCACTTTGGAAAGCATGTCTGTTTATGACAGCTGCTTTTCCGTTTGGACTACAAGAACCAACGTTTGAAGGCGATCTAATCCAACCTAACCATACAGTTATACTTTATTTCTCCCAAATACTAGGTGCCATGAAGTTTGAGATTTTTCCGTCACAACATTTTTATCAAGGTATCTGTTAAGAGGGTAATAATACCATGCCTTAACCTTTCTGATATTATGAGATGGGTCATTAGTATTATTTCAAGATTATTCAGTACGAATATTCTCATTCATGGGTGGCTGTACCACTACAGTCTAGCCGATGCATTTTTCAACCTTATTAAAGCATATGATTTACACTAAAGGCTAAAGTGATCGGTCTTTATCAGTCTTCTTCTATGTGCCCTGTCCTTTCATGACGTAGGCGATCATGGCTTTCCACATCTCCCTATCCCTGGTGGCTCTCAGTACGCTTTCACTTGTAATACCACGCAACCCTCGTTCCGTCATCCACCTGATCAGGTCCTTCAAATATGTTATCTGCTGCTTTCCCCTGTATCTTTTCCCCTATATCTGGCCTGTTAGTATCAGGTTCTCCAAGCCCCCTTCCTCATTGCATGTCCCAGAAACTTTAGCTGTTTCTTCCTGATGCTTAGTATTAATTTCCTTTTCGTTTCCATCATTTCCAAAATCTCGTCATTGCTCACATGCTCGATCCATGATATCCGCAGCATCCTTCTGTAGAACCACATTTCCGTTGCTTCAAGTTTTACCTTCATCTTTGATGATATTGTCCAGCATTCACTGCCATATTGAAGAACTAACATCACACAGCAATCCAGTACACTCTTCTTTGTTTCTAGCAAAGTTGTCCTGTTTCTTAATACTTTACTCAACTTCTGGAATGCTTCCTTCGCCATGTTAGTTCGCCTTCGGATTTCTGTGTCACACTTTCCGTCTTCTGATACGGGTTTCGTTTTTATTTTTATTTTCGGGACGAGGACTTGGTGTAAGAATAATCTAGTAATTAAAAATAACTAGATTTCAGGATTTCGAACAGAATTCTTGTAAATACGATTTACCTTTTCCCCATCAAGACCATCTCGACCAGCAAAACCAGGTAATCCGTCTTCTCCCTGAAAATAAATTAGTAAAAATAAATAAATATTATTAATAATAATAATCTTTAAAATACTCGGAAAAATATTTGGGCCTTGCTTGAGAGAAAAATCAAATTCTGGAAAATCATGAAAAAGTATGAAACAGACTATCACCTTAGGTGTTAACTTGGGTCTTTTATATTTACTTATGCACTATCACTGATATTGGACTCTTTAACCCATATAGCATCCCTTAAAAGAATACATATACAGTCCTGTGCAAAAGTATTAGGACAAGAACTATTTTATCTTTTATGGGGCATATTGACAGAAAATAAACAATTTAATTAAAGTAATTTTATTTGATTTATTCAACAAATACTTTAACAAGAAAAATACTTGTTACAAAATAAATTTAATATAATATCCTTCCGCTTTTGAAATAAAAAATAATTGCGACAATTTACCAATCGCACCTAGTATATATATATATAGTACTGAGTAAAAGTATTAGGACAAGAACTATTTCATCTTTTATGAGGTATATTGATAGAAAAAACAATCTAATTAAAGTAATTTTATTTGATTTTCTAAACAAAAGCTTTAACAAAAAAAAAATACTTGTTACAAAATAAATTTAATATTTAGTATAAATTTAGATTATGAGTCTATGAAGGATAGATAACGATTGACTTGAAGAGGTTCAGATTGTACTTTTGGGGGAACATTTATGTGGTAGTCTGCTCCTCAAGGTCGTGGCCGTGGTTTTTTTTTAAAGAAGCCGTCTGAGTGGAATATCCTCATGAATTAAAAACGTAGGGAATAATGGTGATTCAACCTTGTGGATTTAGTAAGGCGGGTCTTGGCGTGAAATGTCTAAAGAATGAAGTTCATTTGAACATTTGCCATAGAAGTATTAGGCATTTACTATCGCGCCTACCCCGCTGCTGAATGTGACACAAGGTCGAGGTTTAATGTGGGTTTACCGGCAATACCGTAAACCCTCGCGGCACTCTTCCTTTTTGAGGACGCCTCATCCCCCTCCCGAAGGAGAGCTACTAACTGCAGGGATGCCACTCCTGAAGTTCAGATAAGTGGCATACTTGATCCACGCTTTGGGAGATCATGTCTCAAAAGAGACCTGACTGACTGGGCAGAAGATTATCCTGCAGTAGGTTGTCATTGCTTTCTGCGGTAGACTGGTTGCCAGCCAAGGCTATAGAACCCAGTCTGTTCTATTATTTAACTCGCAACTGGAGGAAAGAGACGGATTAATAATCGGCTCCCCGATTTGTGGTTACGAGTTGATATCCACTGCACCACAATGCACATCCCCTCCCCTCCAAAAAAAAATTGCAACTCCGATATCAAGTTCAGCTTTCATAAAAGAAAAATAAAAGAGACAGGGAATAGTAACAGGCTTGCGATATGTATATTTAAACATTTCTTACCTTTTCACCTTTTGGTCCTGAAGTTCCCTCGGGTCCAGGTTTTCCCGGTGCTCCCTTGTAAAAAGAAAACATGAATAACCATTAGAACATTGATATACGCAAAAGAAAAATGTGGGTTGATGTGCTAAATAGAATTTTTAATTTGAAAGATTTTTATATTCTATTATTGATTTGACATAAAAAATGGGTTTTACGCTAAACAATATTTTGTTTTTATCTTAACTACGGATTCTTTTTTCTTTTGATTTTCGCATGTACTTAATTAAATGTCATAACAAAATGGAATCAATCGATAATTAAATAAAGAATCATTATTAAGCGCCTGAAGGTGGCATGGTTCTTCTATGTCACATGGCATAACAACCTCTGCAAGTGCCTTGATGTTGGATACAAGCAAGAATGTCAACGTGTGAGCTGGTGAGACAAAATGAAAGAGTAGACGGATATGACAACGTGGTAACTCCTGAGAGTCGCCGTTAATAAATCATCCTATAGGAAGTTAACTGTTTCTTCTAGGTAACCCCGACGATTGAAGCAGTAAGTGGACTGAAGATTGATTTTTTTTCTACAGGACGATCTACTTATGGCGACAGTAAAGTTCACCCGGAAACTATTAACGTAGAGGGTTATGATAGGAGGCATTTTACGCGGATAGGAGAAGATAACGGTTAACCCTAGCCTTGAAGAGTTTAAATTATGGCGATCGAGGAAACATCCTCTTTGGAGTCGGTTCCACAGAGCAGTGGCTCGAAGAAAGAAGCTGTTTGAATGGAATTTTTTCACAGATGAAATGTTTAGTTCTCAGTTTCAGCAAAAATAATACAGCTCAGGTCAGTAGGATTGTTATAAATTGAGGCCAAGAGAACAAATTTAGTCTTCTGCTTAGTTTTCAGGGGGTTTTAATAGTCGGGGAGGCGCTGAAATCTCCCCCAGTTAGATACCCTCTAGCATTGTCTTATATCTCCAGAAACACGTCGATCTTCACGAACAAATGGTTTTGTTATTCTCCGAATATTGAATAAATTTATTGACATGATGTTGTGGACCCAGAATAGGTTCGGGAGAAACCTCGAACTCAGGAATTAGTGAAATATATATATCAGACGAAAAACAAATACAAGTGTTACACGTCAGTCTGACTGCCAAGTATTAGTCCGAGGTGACTCAATCCAACTCAACTCTATATTTAGTTGTCCCTCCCAGTAAGGGCAACATGTGACACATGGTCAGTTATGACTGGGGTTTCCGGGCTATATGGCCCGGCCAAAAAATGTCTGTCTATTTTTGCCCAGTCGTGCTTCTACCCTTCGGCGGAACCACGACTGGGTTATTGCTCTCTGCTCGGAAGCAGAGAGCGCCCTCTACCCGAAGGCAAAGAGCTGACAGTGTCATAGTCGTAACAGCAGAGGTAAATGCCAAGTGCTTACAACTCAACTCTACCCCGAAAGCCATTTTCTCCCAGTATTCATAATAATAAGAAGAGTTCATTATAGTCCCAAAAGGGTAGGTCTCATAACACATGACTTCTTTGATTATTAATAATATCTAAAGAAAAGTTACAGAATCATTTCTGCATTTGAACAAAAACTGCCAACTGGCATAGCTATTAAAAGCCGCCTTTTGGAACTTTTAGGTCAACTGAGGATTTCTGTAAACAGATACCATTCTTCATTATCTTTCTCCTTTGAATAGAATAAACTCGAAAAAGATGGAACCTTGTGAAAATAATAAAATTCGAGAACTAAATACTTCTTTATGTGCCATGTCCTTTCAGGACGTAAGCGATCATGGACTTCCACTTGCCCTTGTTCCTTGTCGATTCTAACAATTTTCTCTTGGTGACTCCCCCGAACCCCGCTTTGCCATCCACTTTCTCAAGCCCATCAAGTATGTCACGCATTTCTTTGCCCTGTCTCTCTTCCTCTCTATCCGTCCTGTAAGTATTAGATTTTTCAAGCCGTCCTTCCTCATTACGTGTCCAAGAAACCTAAGCTATCTCTTGCTGATGATAAGGATAAATTCCCTTTTCATTTGCATCCTCTCCAAAACCTCGATGTTGCTCAAAAGTTCGATGAATGGTATCTTCAGCATCCTTCTGTGGAATCACATTTCTATAGCTTTGAGTCTCCTCTTCATCTTTGAGGAGATCGATCATCCAGCATCCAGTGCCATATAAGAGGACAGATATCACATAACAGTCCAGTACTTTCTTCTTTGTTTCCAATGAAATCTTCCTGTCTCTCAATACTCTACTCAACCTTTGGAATGCATCCTTGGCCATGTCTATTATCCACGAGGAGATTGCACAGCATTCACTGCCATATAAAAGGACAGATATCACATAACAGTCCAGTACCTTCTTCTTTGTTTCCAATGAAATCTTCCTGTCTCTCAATACTCTACTCAGCCTTTGGAATGCATCTTTGGCCATGTCTATTATCCACGAGGAGATTGCACAGCATTCAGTGCCATATAAGA
Organism: Ascarosepion bandense; assembly: GCA_037127315.1. Taxonomy (NCBI): domain Eukaryota; kingdom Metazoa; phylum Mollusca; class Cephalopoda; order Sepiida; family Sepiidae; genus Ascarosepion; species Ascarosepion bandense. The sequence goes on from JBBBDQ010028941.1 coordinate 285,193, forward strand.
GGACAGATATCACATAACAGTCCAGTACTTTCTTCTTTGTTTCCAATGAAATCTTCCTGTCTCTCAATACTCTACTCAGCCTTTGGAATGCATCCTTGGCCATGTCTATTATCCACGAGGAGATTGCACAGCATTCACTGCCATATAAAAGGACAGATATCACATAACAGTCCAGTACCTTCTTCTTTGTTTCCAATGAAATCTTCCTGTCTCTCAATACTCTACTCAGCCTTTGGAATGCATCTTTGGCCATGTCTATTATCCACGAGGAGATTGCACAGCATTCAGTGCCATATAAGAGGACAGATATCACATAACAGTCCAGTACTCTTTTCTTTGTTTCCAACAGATATCACATAACAGAAAAATGGCAGATGAATCAGAAGAAATGTTTTATGGAACATAAAACAAATTTTCATCCAATTATGCAAGGTATTGAAAACTATTTTTAAACATGAATTTAAATCTTTTCTCCTTTATTTTTTAAAATCATCTTTCTACGTAGAGAGTGGTAAAAAATAGTGGCTCTCAAGTCCAAAAAGTTCCCTAAAAACCAATATTTAATTTCGAAATATCGAGAACCACTTTGTAATGTATTTTGAATATAAAAACCTAATATATTATGACAACGCTTAATCCACAAAATCTAGACATGTTTTATATTTAAGTGTTATTTATTTTAAATAAAATAAGTTGAAAGAAAAATAGCTAAAAAACTAATGATAACATATTTATCGAACAAATTTCAGGCAACTTAAGATTATTATTTCTACTATTACTTGATGTGGATAAAATCTTTTAAGGGAGAATGTAGATATATGACTAAATAAAAATTTCGCCCTTTGATAAGGTTTCTAAAACCTGACCGTTAAAGGGAAAGCAGCAGTTTTGGGCCTTTGTGCCCGCAAAAACAAAATAAAAAAAAAGAATATCAAAAGGACGGTTTTTCCGTTGACACTGCTATTAATTTAACTACCTTCACTCCTTGGAAATTTTTACTGTTTTTAAAGGCGATGATTAGAATTGTAATAAAACCTAAACAGTCGAAAGTGAATTTAAAAATCGATGATTAAAATTTGTTTTGGTGTCCTATTTACAGGGAATGGACTCTTCCTTCTCCTTCAATAAATACTTACCTGCGTGACTTCTGGGGAGGCAGTCTAGACAGTCGTGAGACAGTCGAAACGCAGCGTAACTATACGTTCTGATTTACACTTCTATTTGCTGATTACTAACACTTATTATTGTATACATTTTCTGTTATTCTAATACACTGTTTGAACTTATCTTCTTGTTTTGGGGTCTTTCTTTCTGGCTCTTAACAGGCCACAACAACTACGCGACAAAGATTTCGCCACAACAGAATTTTAATAAAACTTAAACATATGGAAGTGAATTTATAAATTTTCTTTATTCTTGAGAATTAGCAACAAAAATAATAAATAATTTATTTATTAAATTGTTAAAATGGTAAATAATAGATATTTTCTTATAGTTCCCTCAATTGTATTAATTTAGTAAATGTTTATAAAACTATGAATAAAAAATGTTTTCATATTTATTTCTTTATAAAATGGTAAAGGATAATATTGCATTGTATTAGTTTGTAGAATGTTCTAAATAAAAAAAATATTCTTTTAAATTAACAATCTTTAAATAAATGGTCCTGGGCATGAAGTTAAACTGCATCCGGCAGCAAAACTTCTGATTGAAAGCATGGAACCACCTCTTAATTGCTGTTGTTCCCAGGTCCACTCCGACCCGGAGTGATAGCACCTGCTACGGTCCCATCTATGGGCAAATAGTTAACCCACGAATTGGGGTTAAAACACTATGAAAGTATAAAAATACACTTTTATAGAAAAAAATATATTTTTGAAGGAAAAATATTACCAACAATATATTTTTGAAGAAACAATTATTACCATAACACATTTTTGAAGGAAAAGAAATATTTTCAGTAAAATATTTTTGAATACAAAACTAGAAGACATTTTCAGTTTTCTAAAATAAAAAAGAATAAAAACAAAATATTTAATCAAAATCTGACTAAATCAAACTTCTCACTATAACCGAACACTAAAAAATACCTTAAAAGCCCACCTTTTTGGCATTAAATAATTCACAGAGGTTGATATGCCGTTAAACAAAACTCAGACTCTTTAAATAAATAGTAATTAATGCTTCTGTCGTAAATTGCCAAGAAAAAATGTATAAATTCACCTTCATTGTGTTTATTTTTTATTACAATTCTAATCATCGCTTTTAAAAAATAAACGATGCCGAGGAGTGAAGGTAGTTAAAATAATAGGAGTGTTAAGAAAGAAGAAACCACCATTTTTGACATTCCATTAATTTGCGGACACGAATGTCCATGTTTGCCTAGATATCTATATCATACAGTAATAATATGGCATTTCCAAGAGAATTTCTTTATGCCTGAATTTCTGGAATGAGGGGGTTATAAATATTTGTGTTATTTACACTTTATTTTCCTAACATTTATTGTTATTATCACATTTCATTGTTATTATCACAGTTGTGCATTGCGGCCTTCATCAAATACCTGCCATTATGATTAACGTTTAGACTCAGTAGCGACTGAAAGAGAAATAACTAAGCATTGCTAAACAAAAACAAGACGAACATATATTTACACCCAGCGAAATAAAAGCAAGACGAAAATATCTTTACACCCAGCGAAATAAAAGCAAGACGAAAATATCTTTACACCCAGCGAAATAAAAACAAGAAGAAAATATTTCTACACCCAGCGAATTAAAAACAAGACGAAAATATCTTTACACCCAGCGAAATAAAAACAAGACGAAAATATCTTTACACCCAGCGAAATAAAAACAAGACGAAAATATCTTCACACCCAGCGAAATAAAAGCAAGACGAAAATATCTTTACACCCAGCGAAATAAAAACAAGAAGAAAATATTTCTACACCCAGCGAATTAAAAACAAGACGAAAATATCTTTACACCCAGCGAAATAAAAACAAGACGAAAATATCTCTACACCCAGCGAATTAAAAGCAAGACGAAAATATCTTTACACCCAGCGAAATAAAAACAAGACGAAAATATCTCTACACCCAGCGAAATAAAAACAAGACGAAAATATCTTTACACCCAGCGAAATAAAAACAAGACGAAAATATCTTTACACCCAGCGAAACAAGAACAATCTATGCACGTAGATTAAATAAAGTATTTAGTTCGAAATTCCCTGAAGAAAGCCGGACTGCATAACAGTTGAAACGTTGTGATAATAACAATAAAGATGAGGACATTAGTGTAAATAATAAAAATATCATTTTTCTCATTAGCTTGTGTTTCTATAGAATTTATTATTCCTAGAAATCATAATTCTTGAGACAGGAACTTGTATGGCTTGATACAATTTTAAACAAATGAGTATTTTCAATAAGATAATAATTGTTCTTACATCAGCTCCATCTGCACCCTGAGGCCCGGGTAATCCTCTGCGTCCTTCGGGACCGATAGGTCCTGGAAGTCCATCAACTCCGTTTTGACCTGGAGGACCAGGAAGACCCTACAAATGAAAAGGGAATATATTTAAAGTATTTTTTCAAACTAAACAGAAAGTGTTTTTTTTTTTCACCGAAAGATTTGTTTTGGATCCCGAGTAATATCAAAAGCACAATTACTCGAAAGCATAAAACCTTTTATTTATTCAAATGTTTATACAAAGTGCGATTAATATCACCAGTCTATATTTTTAATTTTACGCATGCGCAGTGTTTCTGATTTTGTCAACTGCACAAATTTGCAAACGGCATGCTGTTCTGCATGGAATTAGCGCAGGAATCTACAATACGAACGTTTCAAAAAGTTTGGGTGTCAATCAGAGGACAGTGAAGAGGTTGCGGAAAGAGTTGGATAAGTCTAATGGTGATTACGAAGATGTTTGGGTTGATCACTATTGGTGGTGACGTTATGCCTCCATTTGTCACCCCACGGGGCTTCAGACACAATACGGAAGCCTACAACAAGTGACTTAAGGAGATAGTGCTGCCCTGAGTCAAGAGAGGGAGAGTGTGCTAGAAGACCCCATGTCTGGTAATATGACTTTGTACTAGAAGCCACACAAGTAAGAGAATCCAGTCATGGCTGTCAGACTATTTCTGCAACCAAATCATCTTGACTTTTATGTAAGGGTTGCATTTGAGCGAGCGACCAACAAAACTCCTTGTAACATTAAAGATAAACTGAAGACAAGGATTATGGAAGCATTCACCAATTTAAACAAGAAGAACTTTCAGAAAAGCAACAAGAGATTCTGAAAAAATATGGAAGCTGTAGTTAAAGTCAGTTTTTATTGAATAAATTTATTCTTTAGTATTTCAAGATAGATATACTTATCAAAATTATACAAAACTGTTAAAATGAAATTTCAATGTTATTTTTATTTTTTTGTAATTTAGAGAAGAATTTATCCATCGCATATATTGCTTATTTCATCGTCGAGGGGCTGTTGAGCATAAATTCTCGAGAGGTTTCAGAACTTGGGTAATAATGACTTAGAACAGTGTCTTGCGGCTAGAACACCCCATTGCTCTAGAGTGGTAGTTCGGTAATCGCCAACGAGGTCAGCGAAGCCGACTGTTGCAGGGACTTATCAATTTTTATCCTTGGCCTGTGCATAAGCGTTCGGGTTACCCGCCATAAATTCGACCTTGTTCGACCATGTCTCAGTGGGGGAGACGAGGTAAATATTATACAATATTGTTTATCTTTTATGGGCCATGTTCCTTCAGGACGTGGGCAATAATGACTTAGAACAGTGTCTTGCGGCTAGAACACCCCATTGCTGTAGAGTGGTAGTTCGGTAATCGCCAACGAGGTCAGCGCAGCCGACTGTTGCGGGGACTTATCAATTTTTATCCTTGGCCTGTGCATAAGCGTTCGGGTTACCCGCCATAAATTCGACCTTGTTCGACCATGTCTCAGTGGGGGAGACGAGGTAAATATTATACAATATTGTTTATCTTTTATGGGCCATGTTCCTTCAGGACGTGGGCAATAATGACTTAGAACAGTGTCTTGCGGCTAGAACACCCCATTGCTGTAGAGTGGTAGTTCGGTAATCGCCAACGAGGTCAGCGCAGCCGACTGTTGCGGGGACTTATCAATTTTTATCCTTGGCCTGTGCATAAGCGTTCGGGTTACCCGCCATAAATTCGACCTTGTTCGACCATGTCTCAGTGGGGGAGACGAGGTAAATATTATACAATATTGTTTATCTTTTATGGGCCATGTTCCTTCAGGACGTGGGCAATAATGACTTAGAACAGTGTCTTGCGGCTAGAACACCCCATTGCTGTAGAGTGGTAGTTCGGTAATCGCCAACGAGGTCAGCGCAGCCGACTGTTGCGGGGACTTATCAATTTTTATCCTTGGCCTGTGCATAAGCGTTCGGGTTACCTGCCATAAATTCGACCTTGTTCGACCATGTCTCAGTGGGGGAGACGAGGTAAATATTATACAATATTGTTTATCTTTTATGGGCCATGTTCCTTCAGAACTTGGGCAATAATGACTTAGAACAGTGTCTTGCGGCTAGAACACCCCATTGCTGTAGAGTGGTAGTTCGGTAATCGCCAACGAGGTCAGCGCAGCCGACTGTTGCGGGGACTTATCAATTTTTATCCTTGGCCTGTGCATAAGCGTTCGGGTTACCCGCCATAAATTCGACCTTGTTCGACCATGTCTCAGTGGGGGAGACGAGGTAAATATTATACAATATTGTTTATCTTTTATGGGCCATGTTCCTTCAGAACTTGGGCAATAATGACTTAGAACAGTGTCTTGCGGCTAGAACACCCCATTGCTGTAGAGTGGTAGTTCGGTAATCGCCAACGAGGTCAGCGCAGCCGACTGTTGCGGGGACTTATCAATTTTTATCCTTGGCCTGTGCATAAGCGTTCGGGTTACCCGCCATAAATTCGACCTTGTTCGACCATGTCTCAGTGGGGGAGACGAGGTAAATATTATACAATATTGTTTATCTTTTATGGGCCATGTTCCTTCAGAACTTGGGCAATAATGACTTAGAACAGTGTCTTGCGGCTAAAACACCCCATTGCTCTAGAGTGGTAGTTCGGTCATCGCCAACGAGGTCAGCGCAGCCGACTGTTGCGGGGACTTATCAATTTTTATCCTTGGCCTGTGCATAAGCGTTCGGGTTACCCGCCATAAATTCGACCTTGTTCGGCCATATCTCAGTGGGGGAGACGAGGTAAATATTATACAATATTGTTTATCTTTTATGGGCCATGTTCCTTCAGGACGTGGGTAATAATGACTCTCTACAATTTCCTATCGTCTGTAGCTCCGAGCAACGTTTACACCTTATTATTCATGCTAGACATCTTCCAGCAGTCGCCCTCATGCCCATGGTAGCACTACCTCCTGAAGGCACTTAATGTAGGCCTCCAAGTTGAGTATGTGGCCCTCACCAACAAATTCGGGAGTACCTTCGTAATCACCATTAGACTCATCCAACTCTTTATAAAATACTCTACACTATCCTCAGATCGACGCCCAAACACACTAAAATATTTCTATTGGAGCTTCCTATGTGAATGCTAAGCAAAGTAGCATGCTGCTTCCAAATTTCTGGTGGAGTGATTGCATTGTGGTGCTATTTTCTCATATGCTGTGCCCAACTGACCCTACTATATTGTGCAGTCGACAAAATAAAAAAAAAACCGCATGCGAGAATTAAAAAATATAAAATGGTGATAATTTACCCATCGCTCCCTGTATTTTTAACAGGCGGTTGTCACGTAAGCCATGAATTGCTGACTTTATTATTCCTTAAATTGATTTGTTTTTTTTACAGCTTAAAATTTTAAACTAAAATAGTTTTAGGTTGTAAGATTTTTGGGTGGAGACAATAATGATTTACTGACAAGATCCACTGATTAAACCATAACTAATGGTATTAATCCTTAAATAATCCAACAAAGAATTTTATTATGCAGAATAGTAATGATTCTCAAAAGTGAAACTTGGTATTAAAAAACAAATGATACTTACATTAGTGCCGTTGAAGCCTCGGGGTCCTCTTGGGCATGTGACGGTGCACGGAGATTTTTTTGGCTGAGAATTTAAAAAAAAATTACGAACATTTAGCGATGTTGAGATAGAGAAAAAAAGAATTAAAAACAAAGCGACAATAGGGAAAAATTACCGTTTTTTTTTTGTTTTTTTTTTTGCGAATATGCGAATTACACATTGGGGATAGCAATATTAAACAAGTGCAAAAATTTAAATATCTGGGATGTGTTTTAACAAAGTGGATTTCGGATAGCGAAAGTTGCATTTAAAAAAATTAACCCAAGTTTTAATAGGAGAATTTAATTGGAAACAAAGTACAGAGAAACGGTCCTCCTATATGGCAGTGAATACGGGACAATCTCCTCACAGACGAAGAAGAGACTTGAGGCAACGGAAATTGAGTTCTACAGATGGATATTGAGAACGCCATGGACCGAACGTGTGAGCAATAACGAAGTTTTAGAGAAAATGAAAACAGAAAGAAAACTTATATTTACAATTAGCAAAAAGAGACAGTTGAAATTTGTAACATACATAATGAGAAAAGATGGCTTCGAAAATTTGACACTCACAGGAGATATTGAGGGCAAGTAGAAACAGAGTAAAGCAGCGCATAAACTACTTAACGAGTTTGTATAAATGGTTGCCAAAACAGGAATTAAGTGAGATAGCAAAGAACAAACAATATGGAGAGATAAAAAGGACAGGACGTTGTGGAGAACCATAATAACCCACACTCTGAAAGGACACAACGCATACATAATTAAAGAATATTCTTTTTTTTAATGAGATCTCGAAATTGTATAAATGAAATTCACTGAAGCAGACAGCATCTCATAGGAATTAAGACTTTTCTATAAAATAAATAAGATGGGTTTACTTTTGAAACTGATTTAGACTAAGTCATGACGCAATTATTATTATTTTTAGATTAAGATTTGTCACTATTATCATTATTATTATTAATATTATTATTATTATTATTATTATTCGATTAAGCCTTGTCACTATTATTAATTAGATTATGGCTTGTCGGGAGTATCCTTATATTTTTTAAGATTAAAGCTTGTCGATATTATCATTATCATTATTATTAATAATATTACATTCGCTATTATTATTATTATTCGATTAAGTCTTGTCATTATCATTAATACTAGATTAAGTCTTGTCATTATTATCATCATTATCAGATTAAGCCTTGTCATTATTATATCAATATTAGATTAAGCCTTGTCACTATTATCATTATTATCATTACTATTAGATTAAGCCTTGTTGCTATTATCATCATTATTAGATTAAGCTTTGTCGCTATTATCATCCTTATTAGGTTAACTAGTCGCTGTTATCATTACTATTAAATTAAGCCTTGTCGCTGTTATCATTACTATTAGATTAAAACCCGTCGCTATTATGATTATCAGATTAAGGCTTGCCCTATTATCATCATTATCAGATTAACCCCTGTCGCTGTTATCATTACTATTAGATTAAGCCTTGGTGCTATTATCATCGTTATTAGATTAAGTCTTGTCGCTGTTATCATAACTATTAGATTAACCCTTGTCACTATTATCATCATTATTAGATTAAGCCTTTTCTCTATTATCATTACTATTAGATTAAACCTTGTCGCTATTATCATCATTATTACATTAAGTCTCCTCGCTATTATCATCATTATTAGATTAAGCCTTATCGCTATTATGTGTACTATTAGAATAATCCTTGTCGCTATTACTATCAATATTAGATTAAGCTTTGTCGCTGTTAACTTTATTTTTAGATTAAGCCTTGTCGCTGTTATTATTATTGGATTATCATTATCAGATTAAGGCTTGTCCTATTATCATCATTATTAGATTAAGTCCTGTCGCTGTTATCATTACTATTAGATTAAGTCTTGTCACTATTATCATCATTATTAGATTAACCCTTCTCGCTGTTATCATTATCATATTAAGGCTTGCCCCTATTATATTCATTATTAGATTAAGTCCTGTCGCTGTTATCATTATTATTAGATTAAGTCTTGTCACCATTATCATCATTATTAGATGAAGCCTTGTCGCTATTATCATCCTTATTAGGTCAAGCCTTGTCGCTGTTATCATTACTATTAAATTAAGCCTCTTCGCTGTTATTATGACTATTAAATTAAGCCTCATCGCTGTTATTATTGCTATTAGATTAAGCCCTGCCGCTGTTATTATTACTATTAGATTAATCCCTGTCGCTGGTATTATTATCAGATTAAGGCTTGCCGCTGTTATCATCATTATTAGATTAAGCCTTGTCGCTGTTGTCATTACTATTAGATTAAGCCTTGTTGCTATTATCATCATTATTAGATTAAGTCTTGTCGTTGTTATCATTACTATTAGATTACACCTGTCATTATTATCATCATTATTAGATTAAGCCTTTTCTATATTATCATTACTATTAGATTAGGTCTTGTCGCTATTACATCATCATTAGATTAAGCCTTGTTGCTGTTATCATCATTATTAGATTAAACTTTGTCGCCGTTTTCTTTATTTTTAGATTAAGCTTTGTCGCTGTTATCATCATTATTAGATTAATCCTTGTCGCTGTTATTATTATTATTAGATTAAACCTTGTGATATTATCATTATAATTAGATTAAGACTCGTTGCTGCGATCATTGTTATTAGATTAAGCCTTGTCACTATTATCATTTGGAATTGAATAATTTAAGATTATTCTCGTTCCACTGACCGTGTCTAGGAATAACTTGTCTAGTTCTTATTTAATAATGTACACATTATTCTCGTCAATCACCCGTGTTCAAGTACACACTGACTGGTCCAGTGACTGAACTAACAATTACAATTACCAAATTCACGAATCAACACTTTAATCGAATCTTAGAATATTGTCTCCGGAAGAACTTTTATTTTCTTTTTTTTTATAAGCGTTTCACCCCGAGCAAGGCATGTCACTGCCACTACTGCGCAGGGGGCTACGTAGAGTGGAGAAAGGCTGATTAAATATAAGAAATGACAGAGGGTGGGTGATAGGCGGGTAAGGATACCGAGAATGAGGGTTAGGTAGATGAGAGTGTTGTGAGAATAGTTGGGAGTTAGTGTGATAGGAGGTGTCTATTGACCCTACATTTAAACACCTGGAGATTGTAACTGTCGGGAAAGCAGACTTGTGGAAGGGAGTTCCACAGGCGGGAAGCGCGAGAAAAGAAGCTGTTGGAGTAGAATTTACGGTTACATCTTATTTGTTTAACTGTAAAAAGGTGGGACCTAGTTGCTAATCTAGTATCTCGTGTAAATTCATGCTTAGGCGGCACCAGTGATCTAAGCTCATCGGAGCAGAAGCCATGAAAGTACTTGTAGAAGAGGCACAGGGAAGCCACATCACGCCGGTGAGAGAGCGGCTGCAGCCGGTCTGCCAAGTCAGTATCAACCACGTTACAGATCCTCCTTAGTATTTTGTCAAGAAGCCCAAGGAGAGCAGCAGGGGCACCCGACTAGATATGGCAGCAATATTCAATACACGGGCGGATGGTAGATTTGTATATGTGCAGAATAGTTTCAGGTGGGAAAAATTTCCGGGCCCTGCACAGGGAGCCCACTTTACTTTGACTTTTAAACCTAACCTGATGTTGCGTGCTCCTGCTTTTCACGCTTGACGACACTAGGTCTTTTCTTTTGTAGTTACTGCTGCTGTCGTTGAGGCTTTGCTGTCATTTCTCTTCCTTTATTAATAGCTCATATCATTTACATTATTTATATGCTGATTATTCTCCTCATCTTTGTTGTTGTTGTTATCACAACTTTTCAGTCGGTGTGCTCCGCCCTTCATCAGATGTTTGTCAATCCAGGTAATTTTCAGGGAATTTTGAACGGAACCATTTATTTGTTGTGATAACAGCAACAAAAACGAGGACAATAGTTCGCGTATAAATGAGGTAAATAATGATAACTTTTCATCCCAGTAATGAACGGCTCTCATATCGGATTTATTTCTGTGCTAGGCCTACTCAGACAAACTATTTCATTTTAATTTCTTTGATGAGAGGGACTCTCTTTGTATTATCCACTAGGCCATGTGTCCTTGAGAAAATAAACGTTGGTTAGTTCCAGTGACCCAAAGAGTTGTGAGTTCAATACCTGACTACAGCAGTGGTGAACAAATGACTTGGAGAGTTGAGTTAAAGGGAGATAACTACACGGCATCTCGAAGTGTCATTGCACATGGGACGAGAACTGTCTACCTCAGTGATCGAAATAAAGGGTTCCGTTAAAAATTCCTAACACCTGAAGAAGGCCGTAGCGTTCACCAGCCGAAACGCTGTGAATATGACAATAAAGATGATAACAACAAACTGAACAATGTAATAAATACTACCTCAGCTCAGAAGTATAGACAAATAGCTTTTTTCTAGTGTTGTAGCAAACCGAATATAAACAAAGAAAATAACATTCCGTATTTTCAAAACCCTCTCTCGATAAAACGCCTTATTATAGTTATAAAAATTTAAACAGAATCCACATATTGCGCTAGCTTTTATTTGGAGATAGTCTCGAGGGATGATATTTAAGATCATCGTAAATGAGTTAAAAATTAAAGATTTCTGGCGGGATTTTTCGGCTTCAAAATAGCACAATAAATAACATTCTTTATTATAAATCCTTCATTAAATAAGATGTAGAATGAATTTTGTAAAATCTACAATTTAAAAACAATATTAAAAACATATAGAAAAGACGAACTGCAATAAAATGGAAATAAAAAAAAGCAATAATTTAGAAGGTAAAATTAATTGACATAAAAAATACACAAATATTTAAAAAAATGTTATGATGGAGTCAAATCTGATAGCTGTTAGAAGTAAACAAAGCGACGGGGCTTTATAAAATTTTGTCTGCAAGCATCACAATTTGTCAGTATATTAGAGTGAAACACCAAAACGAAATCAAAGCGCAAACATGAAAACACACGAGATAGTTTTATGGGAAACTTAATGTTAATGATTGAAGATAATGTTTTTAAAGTCAAATGATAAAAGCCAGGGGCATAAAAGGCGCGAAAAGAATGCAACAGTTTAGATGTCATTTTCTTTTGTTTAGTAAAATCCATAAAAAAAAAATAATTAGAATAATCACAAAAAAAAAAAAATGACGAGTAGAATTTTTTTCCTATTTCTAAAAATAAGGGATTAGATTTTATTTTATTTTTTTTTCTGGGAAAGTTCTGTTATTTTTTGTATGCCCAATTTGACCCCATGTTTAATCTCTCCGAATCTTTTATGTTCAATATTTTAATTATTGACATCTTTTATTATTTACGTATGTATTCCTGCCGTCAAAAAATGACAGTAAATTATCTGAGATGATATATATATATATATATATATATATATATCTCATCATCTCAGATAATTTACTGTCATTTATATATATATATATATATATATATATATCATCATCTCAGATAATTTACTGTCATTTATATATATATATATATATATATATATATAAAAATGACAGTAAATTATCTGAGATGATGATATATATATATAAATGACAGTAAATTATCTGAGATTATATATATATGATCTCAGATAATTTACTGTCATTTATATATATATATATATATATATATATATAAATGACAGTAAATTATCTGAGATGATGATATATATATATATATAAATGAGAGTAAATTATCTGAGATGATATATATATATATATATATATATATATATATATCATCTCAGATAATTTACTGTCATTTATATATATATATATATATATATAATATTTATAATGGAACGAATATAGTGTGGTCTGATGAAATGAGCTAATTTAGGTCAATGAATTATAATTTATAACCAATTTAAATGACGTGTTGAATTTTTCTTTATAAATATCATATTGCTCTGGATAACATCCATTTAGCTCTCTATATAGATATAACACTCAATATTTTATATTAAGTTAATCTTGTTGGATTATTCACGCCGTTTACGGACTGGACATCTATATATATATATAGCGTATCGAGGCAGCAGATAATTTTCTAAACATATATCGTTAAATATAACAGACAATGAATGTCTATTATGTTTAATCATGAACCGTTCTAAGATTCGTATTTTGGCTTTAATTTCAGGCGAAAATAAAACAAAAATTGTACATCAACGCAAGATATCATCTTCGATGGTGGATGTCTTTATGTTAACGTCCTTGTAACCTCTCTGAAGATGGCTCATGTGAGCTCATGTGAGCTGAAAGCGTAGAGCCAGTATAATAAAAAATATGCAAATGTTGGACAATTTTTGTCATTATTTTCACCTGAAATTAAATTCATTTTTTCTTATATTTAACAATATATGTTTAGAATATATATATATATATATATAAATATGTCTGTTTATGTGTGTGTGTGTGTGTATACGCGTGTATACATATCATTATATAAATATTAGTCAAGCGTGAATGGAACAGTGCTCAATGGTGTATAACAGAGCAAAAACACATATTAATAAATATACATATTCTACGTTTTAAGCACGGGTGAGTTTCATTCATTTTTCAGCAATCATCGGGTGATTATATCATACTGGCTCTGAGCCAGTATGATATGATAAGCATCTGAAGATGGCTCTAGTCGTGCCTAAAATGTAGGATAATATATATATATTGTTAAATATAACAGACAATTTATGTCTGTTATGTTTAATCATGAGCCGTTCTAAACCAGGTATTTTGGTTTTAATTTCAGAAGAAAATAAAAACAAAAATTGTCCAATATTTTCATCTGTAATTAAAACCAATATACGATGTTTAGAACGGCTCATGATTAACCATAATAGACATTGTCAGTTATATGTCAGTTATATTTGACAATGTATGTTTAGATAATTATCTGCTGCCTCGATACAATATATATATATATATAGAGAGAGAGAGAGAAAGAGAGAAAGAGAATGAACTGAGCTGACACTGCCTCGCTATTGTCTCTTTCTATGAGCGTGACAGGAGAGAAATATATATATAAACAAATAAATGAGCAATGATCTTTATTATAATAGGACAGTTAAGCACGGCGGACAGAATGTTAGATTACGAAAAAAGTCGGCTAATAAGCAAATTAGTGTTTACGAAAATAACCCTGGTTTTAGCATAAAAACACACCCCTCCACACATACACACCCACACACAAAAATGATAACTTTGTTTTCACCATTCGCGTTTTCCTGTAGCAGGGATTGAAGAAAAATGATGAAGAATATTTTGTTTTATTAAATTATTAAATTAGAATAACATTTTCTCTCTTATTTTCTAATGCGACAAACGTTTTGACAGAAATTTTTATCTTTTGTTTTAATTAGTATTATAATTTAATAATTTATTTGAACATTATTATGCACTATTTGAAGGCACAGTGGAGTAATGGTTAACGGCTAGACTTGAGAAACCGGAGAGTCGATTTCGAATTCAAGTCGAATTCATTACATTCACTTACGTGTTAATACCAAGATAGTCGGTTCCACAGAGCAGTGGTTCGCGAGAATCCTTTGGGATAAAACTTACTTCTCATCAATTGAACACCGAGGGAATGTGGGTTGTTTGCTACAATTCGAGTGTCATTGCAGATCCTATCCTTGAAGGTCAGGTCTGGCGGAACCAAGAAGCGTAGTTCAATTCATGCACTTTCCATGGAAGTAGAAATGGGGCAGGAAGAGGCTTGCTCTATACCGTCTTTAAGAGAGGGTTTGCAGGATGGAAAATAATTTGTTACCTACAAGGATGCGGGGAGACGCTTTTGGACTATCAGAGAAGTCAGATGAATGATTGACCGGTGGTAGAGAAACCTGTGTCTCACAAGATGTCAGTAGCTGCTCCCCATAGGTCATTACTTGATCAACCCAGCTACTCTGAAGTTTGCAGGGAAAAAATCGTTAGATCTGACGTGCTTTGGACAACTAAATCACGACAGTTTTCTATAGGAGAACGCAGGTTCGAATCCTGCTGGAGAGCGCATATTTTTCTTGAATATTCAGACAGGTAGACGAAAATAAATCAACAGTGTTTAATAAATAAATGAAGCGTCCACTCAAATACGAGTATTCACTAAAAGTAACGTTTAATAAGCCATTCCTTTCTTTAGAAATTGCTTTCTCTACGTTAGAATACATGTATTCACACGCACACACATTAATATTATATATATATATATATATATATATATATATATATATATATATAATAGAATCCTTGAAATTTGCCTTAGCAAATTTCAATAGAGACAAACTCCAAAGAGAACTCAATGTTAAAATTTATTGTTAAATTTAACAAAATATTCTAATCAGGAAACAACATTAGATATTTTTACAAATCCACTGGCAATAATATATTTCGCGGCTCCCGCCGCTTGTCTGACCAAATCCATAAAACAATGAATGTTTCAAATTTATCCAGACGAAGTCAAGTGAAATAGAGAAAGGAAAAAAGAAAAAAATTAAAAAGAAGAGAAAAGAGAAAGAAAAGAATAAGAAAAGAATAAGAGGAAAGGGGATTTAACTTAACGTATTAGATCTTAGCTTCGCGCAGCGTCTTTGACCTAGATTCACAAAAAACTTCGTTAATGAAAAAAATGAATTTCAACCTGAGCTGCCAGTTGTCTGTTTTAGATGTATGACATTAAAATTTAAAATTTAAGCTAAAATCTAATACGTTAAGTTAAACCCCCTTTCTCCTTATTCTTTTCTTCTCCTTTTATTTCTCTTTTAAAAATATTTTTTCTTTTTTCCTTTTTCTATTTCACTTGACTTCGTCTGGATAAATTTGAAACATTCATTGTTTTATGTATTTGGTCTGACGAGTGGCAGGAGCCGTGAAATAAATTATTACCAATGGATTTGTAAAAATATCTAACTTTTGTGATCTGATATATATATATATGCAAGTGAGATACCAAAAGTGTAAAAAGTAATAGCTGGCTACTCATTTTCTAAATACAAATATGACTGCTAGTTAATGTATACTGCAGACGGCTGCTCATGCGTATTTGCGTTTCTTTAACACCTACAGAGCTAACCTGTAATTCCTACTAAACGTTAATCAAACCTTAAATTCAGTTTTTTGGGGGTGGAGAGCGCGCTTAGATTGACGTGATTTATAAAATAGCTGTTAAATTTTAGATACTTAAAAATAATAGTGTTGCTTGTTATCATTAACATCAATATTTTCCAGCCGACACTTTTTCGGTTCTCGCCTTACGATAATTCTATTTACAGAAAGAACTTTAGATGAGAGGCGAATTCAGAAATACAATACAAAAATTTACTAAGTCATATAACTACCTATATTATATTGGTTACAAAAATCGCTGTCTTCTACTAAGGCATCTGAACCCCTATTCCTAACCCCGATCTCTCACAATTATTTCAAAACAGTTTTGCTTAAATATCTTGCATAGTGAAACTAAATTACCTGACGTTTTAAATAAAAAAATGTCATTGTTCACACATTTCTGGGACTAGCAACTCCATTTTTTTTTATGACAATGATTTAAGTTGTCTCACGTTTTGTGATAATGAAGATTCACAATTCACCATATTTCCGGAACTAACATCTTCATTTTTACTTACTTTTTGACAATGATTTTAGTTGTCTGACTTTGTGAGGTATTGAAGTTTCACTATTCTACACATTTACGAGATTAGCATCTTTATTTTTTCTTGCTTTTTACGACAATGTATTTAGTTAGATGATCGTCTGGGATGGAAAGGTTTCATGATTCGATTTGTACTTGAAACTATCATATTTATATTTTCTTTTTAGCTTTTTATAAAAATGCTTTATGTTCGCTAAATATGAAAGCTTTTATATTTTTCTATATATTTTTAAAAATGATTTTTACGCCTTCAGAATATTGTATGGAAATCTGGAATAACATTCATATGTGCCACCCTTCTTTTTTTACCTGATGGCGCAGGCGACTAGAGATAAATGCATGCTAAATTTTGAATAGATCGTGGAATTGTAGACAAAAAATGCGGATGAATAATATTTAAGAGAAGAAGAAGAAGAAGAAGAAGAAGAAGAAGAGAGAGAAAGAGAGAAAGAGAGAAGATACGTTGAATAGCGTGGTTAGATGTCCAAATGTTTTCAAATACAGTGACTTGAGCATGCGCAGTATTACCATCGCGTCGACATTGTAATTGGCAGGAGAGTAGAATGCGAGAAAAGAATAAGGCGAGAAACAGTCGGAGTTAGAAACGCAGTGTTAATGACGCTGGCTGCAGTGAGAACGGAACTCTTTTTTGAAGCGCAGAAATTGGAAGAATTATTGTCGCATGAGATAAAGAAAGTGAAAGGAAAGTGTAAGAAATAAAAGCAAAACCAGTGAATAATGGGGTGCGCCTTGGTTGTCACATCTGCCTCTACCTGTAGTGTGTTCTTTTCAGGTTTATTTCCGGGTGGGGGCTGAAGAATAAGAAGAGTGAACAGCTCGTGAAGCGTATTACTTACAGCAGACTTATTACAGTAGCAAATAGAAAAGTAGTGCAAGCAAGTGCGGAAGAATATTATTTCATAATGTGTACAAGTTAACAGTGAAACGGATTTAAGAAAGTGAGGTGGTGGCGCGGATGAAGATTTTTTCTTGTCTATCTGTTTAGCAATTTTGAAAAAAGTGTTTATATTTAAACTCCAGTAAAAACATACAGCATAAAAAAGGATTTGAAATTGGTAAAAATACGTAATAAAGGAAAATATTTTAATATGTGTATGTAAAAAAAAAAAAAAACTCACAAAAGAAAAATATTTTCATAAGAAAATCAATAGTTTTGTTAAAAATAAGACAAAATTAAAAAAAATGAAAATGAATTTTAAAGATAAAATAATTTTTTATGATTGTGTTCATAAATATAATTTCAATTAATTTTTATTTTGTTTCAAATTAAAACTGAAACAAAATAAAAATTAAGTGTAATTATATTTATATTCATTTATATTTTTCGAATTTATTTTTTGTTTGAAAAATAAATATACTAAACATTTTTTGAAAAATTGTAAAAACATGGAAGTAAAACATTGAAAGTGCAGATTACATATAAAGCTCCGAATTTAGATAGGACCAACAAGTCTGTAGCCTGACTCGAAGTTATTAACTAGGTTTTCATATGAAAGTTTTACGGTATGATGTCTGATCCAGGTGGTTAATATTTAGCATTGAATTAAGAAAAGATTTTGTTGAAATATGTGGCATGAAAGTGATTTTTCATCATTCAGCTACGGACTTATTGAAACAATATCTAAACAAGTGCTGAAAATTTCCCGGTCTGTCTTAATTCGCCAAATTTGACGATATATTATATTTTGTCTTAAAATAATCCCTTTTAGGACGACTAGAGAACTTTTTAGCACCCCCTCATATGTAATTTGCATCCGTCATTTTGATTGTTCAATCTACAGTTTGATATAAAAACGACCAAATTTGGTCGAGGACATTATTTATAAAAATAACTGACGATAAAACCGCCAGAAATTTTTTTTCGTGAATTTAGAAAAATAAAAACAGATTACGTCAATCACTGAAAAAAATAATCCCCACCCCAAATATATGATAATAAGATATAAATAAAAAAAACATATAAGATAAAGTTTATCTTTGGTAAATGATATGTATTTGAAATAATTAAAACAATACATAACAATAGCAAAACAAATAAACAAAAGCAACAAGATACACAAGAAAAACTCAAGAATTAGAAAAACAGAAATAATAAAGAATTAAAAACTATTTTAAAATGGCAGATGTTTCTAATTATTGCCGAAAGGCACCTGGGAACAAACTGTATCGCTTATAGCTGCCCAGAATGAGTAAACAAATCCTTCTAACAACTATCCTCCAGAAGCGATCGGTATTTTTTTTCTAATCGTATCACCCCGAGCAAGGCGGTAACGCCACTGATGTGCAGGGGGCTACGTAATAGTGAAAAGATTGGAAAAGAGAAAACCGGAAACCACATTCTAAACAGGGAACAAGGGATGAGCCTCTTAACCTGTTCAATAGACGTGGGTGGAGTGTGAACCGGGCGATAGATAGATCTATCTACTCCAATTGAAAAAAAAGTGAGAAGATTGGAAAAGAGAAAGCCGGAAACCACATCCTAAACAGGGATCAAGGGACGAGCCTCTTAACCTGTTCAATAGACGTGGGTGGAGTGCGAACCGGGCGATAGATAGATAGATCTATCTACTCCAGTTAAGATTATGGAAACTTTAGACTAAGAATTAAAATAAAAAAAAGTATTTTGTGGTAATTAGAGACACTTGCTTTCTACGACCCACTCCAAAAAGTCTATTTTTTATAATCGTGTCGCCCCAAGCAAGGCATTTTACTGCCACTGTTGTGCAGGGGGTTACATAGGAGGAATGTCATGAGAAGTGAGAGGTTGCAGGGGGTGTCAGGAATAGAGTAGGAGAGGGAAGAGGTTACTGATGAGAGTGGGGTGGATGAGGAGGAATGTTATGAGGAGTGAGAGGTTGCAGGGGGTGTCAGGAATAGAGTAGGAGAGGAAAGAGGTTACTGATGAGAGTGGGGTGGATGAGGAGGAATGTTATGAGGAGTGAGAGGTTGCAGGGGGTGTCAGGAATAGAGTAGGAGAGGGAAGAGGTTACTGATGAAAGTGGGGTGGATGAGGAGGAATGTCATGAGGAGTGAGAGGTTGCAGGGGGTGTCAGGAATAGAGTAGGAGAGGGAAGAGGTTACTGATGAAAGTGGGGTGGATGAGGAGGAATGTTATGAGGAGTGAGAGGTTATTTTAAAAAAGTAATTATGATCAGGATGAGAACTTTTCAGTAATTTCTATTATTGGAATTCATTTTTGATTAATCAGTCAGTAAACTGCCATACGTGATACACGCTTGGGTGATCATGTCTCGAAAGAGACATGACTGACTGGGTAGAAGATTATCCCCCAGTAGGTTGCCATTACTTTCTGCCGTAGACTGGTTGCCAGCCAAGGTTACAGAACCCAATATATCCAGTTATTTGAGTCATAGCTACAGGAAAAAGAGGTGTATTATATTATTACGTAGTAATTAGTGGACGATCAGTTTATTATTTCATAACAAAAGAAAACCGATCCCCCACTTTATGACCAGTAGAAGCTTTAATCATGATTCCTATTCAGTCAGTCAGTTAAGTGCCATACGTGATACACGCTTTGGGAGATCATGTCTCGAAAGAGACATGACTGACTGGACAGAAGATTATTCCCCAGTAGGTTGCCATTACTTTCTGCCGTAGACTGATTGCCAGCCAAGGCTATAGAACTCAATCTGTCCTGTTATTTAACCCATAACTGGAGGGAAGAGATGGATTAATACCTTTCCCAAAGGTATTTGAGCGTAAGTGAATACAATGAATTCTACTGGAATTCGAACTCGGTCTCGTTCCGAGCCGATATCCACTGCACCACAACGCATATTTTAATTAATACCATCGTTGAATAATTTTGAGTTTGTTTTAAAATATAATCTATAATGTATTTTCGTTAATATTAAACATTCCTCGCAATTCCTTTCAAGAGTAATTATTTCAGATATAATTAATGCTATTTACATTATTCGGACTATTGTCCTCATTTTTGCTGCCATGTTTACGACGTTTCGGCCGCTGTACACTCCGGCCTTCTTCAGGTGCTAGGGATTTCTAAAGAAGGCCGGAGCGTACAGCGGTTGAAACGTCGTACAAACGGCAACAAAGATGAGGACAATAGTCTGAATAATGTAAGTAGTGTAAATACTACCTCATCTCAGAAGTATAGACAATTAGAATGATCTATAATTGAGTGTCGAACAAATGGCAACAAAGATGAGGACAATAGTCCGAAGAATGTAAATACTGTAAATACTAGCTCATCTCAGAAATATAGGCAAATATAATGATCTATAATTAAGCGTCGTACAAATGGCAACAAAGATTAGGACAATAGTCTGAATAATGTAAATAGTGTAAATACTACCTCATCTCAGAAGTATAGACAAATACAATTAATGCATAGTGAGTCATTTACAAAACATTTCTCTAGCAAGTAATTTAAAATGTGTTTTAATATTAAATCAATTGCAAATAAAAAGTAATTAATTTACAATGCATTTTTATAATAAATATAATATTTATAATAAATTTCTGTACTGAGGAATGTCCAATATATTTCTAGTGAAATATTTGCAATTAATGTTTTTTTACAGTAAATAATTTTTTAATGGATTTTGGTAGTAAATCGTTTACAAAGCATTCCTTGAGTAAATATTTGAAATACATTTTAATAATAATAATAATAATAATAATAATAATAACCAGTTTTAACCTGTGAAAATTTTATGGTTTTCATATTTTATCATTTTGATGAATCTTAATTCTTGAGTTAATGATTGAGTAAGCTCATGGTGAGTTCTACAACAATAAAATATCAGTAGAAATTCCCTCATCACATCGTTAAAGATATGAGCATCACAACTTCAACAAAATGTTGCAATAACAATCATAAATATAAATGCTGGTCGTTATTTTAAGAAGCGGGTACAAATGAAAAGATTTGAAATTCACAACTTTATCCATTTCACTAAAACAGACATTAAAAACTTCTATCTTCTCTTATTTCTTTCTTTCATGCCCTCACTGAAACTATACAGTGTGTTTTTTCCTCTTTTCATGTGATCAAAACGGAGTAGTCCATTATTTATGGGGTATTGGCAGGGCAGTGCGTAACGGTCGTGCGAATTATCAAAGAGAGCGACAAGCGCAATTATTATAGAATAATAATAATACTTTCACACACATCAACATAGATGTTTTAGATGAAGATCAGAAGGGATTTAAGGCCTTACAATACCAGGCCTTACAATACCAGGCCTTACTCTTGGCACTGAACCCACTCGATTCTGTTCAGATATCGATTTATTGGCCAGCCGTCAGCTACAGCTCTTTACCTAGTGGCGACTCAATTCAGTCACGAGCAACTTCCCTTTCACTAACTTCGTCTTCTTCTATGTGCCTTGTCCTTCAGGACCTAGGCGATCATGGCTTTCCCCGTCCCCCTATCCCTAATGGCTCTTAGCACGCTTTCTCCTGTTACACCACGCAACCCCTGTTCTGTCATCTACCTGCTCAGGCACTTCAAATATGTTATCCACTGCTTTCCCCTGTCTCTTTTTCCCTCTATGTGGCCTGTTAGTATCAAGCTCTCCAAGCCCACCTTCGTCATTGCATGTCTCAGAAACTTTAGCTGTCTTTTCCTGATGACCAGTATTAATTTCCTTTGCGTTTCCATCCTTTCCAAAACCTCATCATTGCTCACATTCTTGATCCATGATATCAACAGCATCCTTCTGTAGGACCACATTTCAGTTGCTTTCCTTCATCTTTGATGATATTGTCCAGCATTCACTGCCATATTGAAGAACATAGCAATCCAGTATTTTTTTGTTTGGTTTCAGCAAAATTTTCCTGTCTCTTAATAGTTTACTCAGCTTCTTGAACGCGTCCTTTGCCATGCCAATTCGCCTTCGGATCTCTGTGTCGCTTCTTCACTCTTCCATAAAAATGAAAGCAAGTAATCATTTCACTAGCAAATATGATGACACTCTCTGTTTGAAAGATTAAGCAACAATCTTTCATTTCATTCACTGATAGTAAAAAAAAAAAAAAAAAAAATAGAAAGAAACACGACTCTACCTTACAGCAACAACAGTGATATTGACAATGATAATATTTTCAGAACCTCTTCATACATCTTGAAGCACTAATATATGCAGTGAATCCATTTTATTTTAATTACTAAATTCCAATGATGTCGACGTTGGAATTCATCGTGTCTTAAGTGAAAAACTCAGATCTTAAAATTGTGTATTCAATCTCAGAAATGTGTTTTAACGGAAAGATGCTGAGAATACTATCGACTGAACATTTGAGCAATGACGAAATTTTAGAGAAAATGCAAACAAATAAGGAACTCATATTTAACATTAGGGAGAGTCAGTTGAACTTTCTCGGTCACATAGAGTTGTGGGGTTCTCATTTTTTCTAAAGATGGACTCGTCCAGAGTATACTTATACTACTGCTCTAGAAACGAGACTGGAGAATACCGCTAGTAGTTCATAGTAGCTCTGTGCTCTACTCATTGAGAAGATTATTACGCAGTACCCGTCAGCTTCCGACGCGGACATACTCAATATACTACGGCTTCACTTCCAGAGACTTGTACATATACTTTTACTAACCTGCATTCCTGGACTAATAACCTTCCTTCAAGTCGGTATCCTTACGTTAATACACTTATTTTCTATTTAAATTATTGGTCGATGTTAATTTATTTGTGCGGACCCCATTCCCGGGATTCACAACACATAGTGATCCAAGTGAGCTTTGGAAATTTGATACTCACATGACAGATTAAAGGCGAGAGAAGAAAAATAAGCATAACCTACCAAGAGGTCTTCAGTAAATGGATGCTATTTAGGAGTGATAACAAAAAGATAACGTGTATTAAGAGCTACAAAGGACAGAAAATTGCGGAGAGTCATGATCTTCAACGCCCTGAAGGATGAACATTGATTTATAACCGAAGCTCATTAACTTTTTTAAATCAATTAATGCAAGGCGATAATGTTACTAAGACGTGTAAACGATTAGTAGAAATGGGTTTAGGAAAGGTAACGAAAAGATCAAATTTACTAAGAGTTAGAAAGGAGAGGATATTTTTTAAAAATAATTTCACCCAAAGCGAGGTGGGAACGTTACTAGCGCGCTAGGGGCTTACAGTGAGAGAAAAGACAAGGTATGGGGTTTATTGAAGAAAGGATAAAAGATGAATAGGATTCGAGAAAATAAATGGCAGTTGACGTTACATTTCGATTTTTGGATATTGTATTTTTCAGAGAAGCTAGTAAACGAAAGGGAGTTCCACAGGCGGTAGGAAAATAAATGTTTGAGGTGATAGCGGCGGTTGTATTTAACTATTTTGACGGTAAAACGGTGGTAGCATGCTTAAATTCATGTGGTCGGGGCACCAGGGAAAAAAGTTCGTCACAACAATTGCCATGAAAATATTTGTAGAAAAGACAGAGAGGATCCACATAATGTCGGTGAGAAAGTAGCTGAAGTTGAGATGCCAAGTTAGGATCAATTACATTGCAGATCCTTCTCTGTAACCTCCAAATGAACAGCAGGGGCACCAGGTTAGATATAGCAACAGTATTAAATGCACGGACAAAACTTTTTGTCCTGACAAAGTGACCCAAACATCTTAGCAGTAGACGCAGCTATAGATTAGGTGTAGTCGTTCCACTTCAGATCGATTGAAGAATTTAGTCCAAGGAGGCACATGTGTCGCTCTCTAGGAGACTAGCATCAGTCGTGTTGATGACGGGCAGAAACGTTTGTCTAGGGTGGTTAAGGAGAGAAGATTTTTTTTTTATAATCGTTTCACCCCGAGCAAGGCATTTCACTTCCACTATTGCACAGGAGGTTACATAGGATAGATTCAGGCGGGAAAAACTTCCGGGCCCTGCACATAGAACCGACTTTCATAGCGGCAGATTTGGCAATAGATTCGATATAGTCATTCCATTTGAGGTCCGCCGAGAGTGTGAGGCCAAGGAGGCGTAGTGTTTTACTCTCTGGGAGGCAAGCCTGTTCCATGCTAATGGGAGGTAGATGCGATTGTCTATGGTGGTTAATTGATAGCAGCTTCGTTTTAGAAGCATTGAAATTTACAAGCCATTTCCTGCCAGTCAGTGGTTGATTGCGGGTTCGTTTCAGAAGCAGCCGGTTTACTTAATCAGCCTTGGCAGATTTTCTATTAAGACGGGAGTAAATGGTGTTGTCATCTGTAAAGATACCTACTTGGGAACCGATGATATAAGGAAGATTATTAATGAAGATCAGAAACAGCTTAGGACCTAGGATATTCGATTTTCTAAGCGCCGCTTAGATGTGGCACAAAACCGAATGTATGGGGGCACCCAGTGAGTATCGAACTCCCTACTCATTGTAACAGGTTCTAGCGAGACAGGCTTGCTAACCATTACACCAGGTCGAGGTACCCAAGAAAAAACTTAGGACCTGGGACTTGACGGACACCCGTGTTCGGGTGAAAGGATCTGGAAGCTGTCCCGTTCAAAACGAACTTCATTTCACGATTGGAGATCCATGACCTCTCACGCTCTGAAAGAACATGGCGTATGGAAGAAAAATGAGTAAATTGCTAGCAGAACAAATTATGGGAGAACGAGCGGAAAGACAAATATTGCTAAGAGCAACAAAGGACAGGAAATAGTGGAGAGCCATGATCACCAACATTCTGAAGGGTCATAAGCACATAGAACAACGAGTTTGTGTAATTGGTTTGAAGAACAATGTTTAAGAGAGATAACAACCAAATCTACTAAGACCTACAAAGCACAGGAAATTGTGAAGATCCATGATCGCCCAATTTCTGAAGAGACACAACACATAGAAAAAAATAATGATTATATATATATATATATATATATATATATATATATATATATATGAAATTATTTGTTTGAACATTATTTTTAATTGATACTCGTATTTGAATAGATATTCTGTTTTTAATCAAACAGTATATTTATTTCTACCGGCCTGATTATTTACGATAAATTTTTGTTACGAAAATGTGTGTCATTCGGCAGGATTCGAACTCTTTCGTTAATCTTCGGAATTTTCCGTAATATATATATATAGTCAATTCAGCGCATGCAAGGTGATAATACCTCTAAGACCCATGGGTTTACTAGGAGTGAAAGAGAATGAGAAGACTTTAGAAGGAGCCGGAAACCTAATCCTATTCAGAAAGCAAAGCTTAAACTTCTACTCTACTGTTTAATACACCAGGAATGAGTGTGAATCAGACGATAAATATTAGTGTTTCTTTTTTCATTATTTTTAAAATCCAAAATCTTTCGTGATGAAGGGTCTTTCGGAACGAGTATAGTGATAAGTTTGCATTTATATATATATATATATATATATATATATATATATATATATACAGTACTGTGCAAAAGAACTATTTTATCTTTTATGAGGCATAAGGACAGAAAATAAACAATTTAATTAAAATAATTTTATTTGATTTACTCAACAAATGATTTAACAAGAAAAATACTTGTTACAAAATTAATTTAATATTTAGTATAATAGCCTTTCACTTTTGAAATAATAAAATAATTGTGACAATTTACCAATCGCACCTAATATATATATATAGTATTAGGACTAGAACTATTTTATCTTTTATGAGGCATATTGACAGAAAATAAACAATTTAATTAAGGTAATTTTATTTGATTTACTCAACAAATGCTTTAACAAGAAAAAATACTTGTTACAAAATAAATTGAATATTTAGTATAAAAGCTTTTTGCTTTGATCACAGCTTTCATTCTGTCAGGCATTGACATCACAAGCTTTTTCAATGTATCTAATGTTATCTCCTGCCAAGCAGCTTGTATTGGTTCCCAAACTGTGTCTTGCGAAGTAACATTAATTTTATCAATTGTTTCATCCAAAATATCGCATAGATGTTCAATAGGATTGATATCAGGGCTTTGTGGGGACCAATTCAAATTCCGAAGCCCTCCTTCCTCTTCTCTTTTAGTTAAATAATCAATATTTATTAGGAATTTACTTGGCTTTTCAACCTTTATTTGAATTTCAGTGAGGTTTTTAGGACAATCACCCCTGACCTAATACCGGTAGTATGGAAAAGTGTACGCTGCAATATATATATATATACATACATATATATATATGTATATATATCTTCAATTCCGGCCAGAAGCAAGTGGATGCGTCTAGCCACACTGATGAGCTGTGATACAGCGAAACAGGCTTGTATGTGGATGACTAATATATTATGCTCTCATTACGATTGAGCTCTCTGGAGAAGAAAATTTTAAAAACAATTTCCACTTCTGCTACATGCGTGACTCTTCAGAAATGAATTGAGTTCTTTCGCTGACTGGCGTTTGTATGCACTGCTTATATAGAACACGTTAAAATTTCCCTTCTCTGATTCCATGCGACGATGGCTTAGAGAGTAGCGACTCCGACTGACATCGGTCAAATTTCAATTCAATTCCGATTTTCCTAAAAACCTCACTGAAATTCAAATAAAGGTTGAAAAGCAAATCGGTCAAGTTTCAATTCCGGCCAGAAGCAAGTGGATGCGTCAAGCCACACTGATGAGCTGTGATATAGCGAAACAGGCTTGTATGTGGATGACTAATATATATATGTATTGCAGCGTACACTTTGAGTTTTCAAACTTGAAATGATATCTCGTAAAGTAGGGATCAACTTATATGGCGGGTATAAATTGCAAAGCTTTACCACTGAGTTGTAAACAAGTGGGACGGCTCTTTTAACGGTTACTATACACAACTTATCGTATCTCAAGGGTTAGGGTGCTACAAATATATCCCACTATAACTTGTACCTGGTGGACATATTTGGTATATTAACACAGAAATTAATATACTATTTCAATTGGAGTAAATAGACTGAACTATAGCCCGGTTGACACTCCACCCACGTCTATTGAACGGGTGAAGAGGCCCATCCCTTGTTTCCTGTTTACGATGTGGCTTCCGGCTTTCTCTTTTCCAATCTTTTACTCTTTTCCATTCTTCTACTCTTTTTTATTTTTATTTTTTTCAATTGGAGTAGATAGACTAAACTATCGCCCGGTTCACACTCCACCCACGTCTATTGAACGGGTGAAGAGGCTCATCCCTTGTTTCCTGTTTAGGATGTGGTTTCCGGTTTTCTCTTTTCCAATCTTTTCACTTTCTTTTTTGTTTATTTTTTTTTAAATTGGAGTAGATAGACTGAACTATCGCCCGGTTCACACTCCACCCACGTCTATTGAACAGGTTAAGAGGCTCATCCCTTGTTCCCTGTTTAGGACGTGGTTTCCAGCTTTCTCTTTTCCAATCTATTCACTCTTACGTAGCCCCCTGCACACCAGTGGCCTTACTGCCTTGCTTGGGGTGATGTGATTAAAAAAAAATAGTCACACAAATCCAGTATTCTATTAAGGGTACAGCACAAATCGCGTCCAGTAGCTGATACACTTAGTGTAGACACTGACTGAAGAGCTGTCATTATGACAACTAGGTATGACATGCGTGTCATCTACGCAATTTCATGATAGTAATGCCGGTATAATGACACATACCGCACCTCTCGCAGCCTACCGTATGTGTAGTGGAGTGATTTGATCACATCAGGGACATCGTTGATGAAGATCAGAAAGAGCGTCGGAGGTAGGATAGAGCCCCTGGGGATAACCGCGTTAGTGCGATAGGATCTGGAGGCATGCCCATTCAAAAAGTCCTTTATTACGCGGTTTGATAAGAACGATTAGATCAAATCAGACAAGCGTCCAGTGATACCATAGCCTTGTACCTTGCTCAGAAGGCCAGTGTGCCAGAATGTATCAAATGCTTTCGAGATATCCAGAGCAACAGCCCGAGCTTCGCCGTTCTTATCGAGAGCCCGGTATATGTACTCGGTGATGATCGTTAGCATATCGGCAGTAGACATACCGAAGCGGAAGCCGTACTGTCTGTCAGAGAGTAGGTCACGGGTGGTAGAATGTTGAACTATTTCAGTATTGATGATAGCCTCGAACACTTTGCCGAAAATCAGTAGGAGGTGGATAGGGCGATAATTATAGGGGTGCGTTCTTATTATTATTATACACTCTTCAATATACGATCTCCTACGGAGAAAGGCTCTCATAACGCCCGCCCCTGTTCTTTCAATTGTATATACATGATTCCCAAGTTGACCAAGCATGAATCCCATTTCACAAATATAAAAAATATTGATACTTTTTTTTTTTTAACTTGTGCATCATGGCAACCTCATACTGGAGCTTTTTGAATAAGCACTTGACCTTACCATTTCAACATAACCGTTTAAAAACCCCGTGAAATGGCGGGCTATACAGCTAGTAAAAAATATAACGGACTAACCTTGTCAGTTTTTTCAATCAAACTTGTTTGAAGATTTGTCTATATTTCTAAGATGAAAGATTTTAATTATTTACACTATTTTCATTGTTCTGACTGTTGACCTAATCTTTATTTCCATATTCACAATGTTTCGACTGTTGTATGCTCTGACCTGCTTCAAATGATTGGAACTTCAAACTGAACTCTTTTTGTTCACAGGGGCGGATTGTTCTGGTCCCACGGATCATGGGTCTTCCAGATGTTTCACTGTCAGTTGTCTTCTTTGAACTCTTGAAGTTTTTGTTCACATCTGCTGTAGCCGGGTATTGAACTCATAGCTCTTTTGGCTACAGCAGTGGTGAATAAAAACTTGAGTTAATGGGAGATAGGTGATACTGTGGCGTCTGAAAGTGGCATGAGTTGTGGAACTGGAACAATCTGCCCCAGTGAATGAAATAAAGGGTTCAGTTCAGAATTCCAATCACTTGAAGATAGTTGGAGTGTATAATGGCTGAAATGTCATGAATATGGTAATTTAATGTTGTTTGGATGTGCATTGTGGTGCAGTGGATATTGGCTTGGAACGAGAAATCGGGGAGCTGAGTTCAAGTTCTAGTTGAGTTCCTTTCATTCACTTGTGCGCAAGTGCCCTTGGGAAGGGTATTAATTAATCCGTCTTCCAGTTATGGGTTGAATAACGGGACAGATTGGGTTCTATAGACTTGGCTGGCAGCCGGTCTACTGCAGAAGGCGGTGGTAACCTCCTGCGGGATGGTCTTCTGGCCAGTCAGTCGTGTCTCTTTTGAGACGTGATTGCCCAGGCGTGTTTCACGTGTGGCGCTTGACTGACTAGCTGAGTATTGTTTGGAGATCATGTGTGTGTGGGAGGATTTGATGAGTAGGATTGTTTTGGTCCAGGTTCTTTTGAAGTTCTAAAACATGTTAGATTTATGCAATTGGAGTAGATAGACTAAACTATCGCCCGGTTCACACTCCACCCACATCTATTGAACGGGTGAAGAGGCTCATCCCTTGTTTCCTGTTTAGGATGCGGTTTCCGGTTTTCTCTTTTCCAATCTTTTCACTCTTTTCCTTATTCCAATTTTTTTTTCAATTGGAGTAGATAGACTAAACTATCGCCCGGTTCACACTCCACCCACATCTATTGAACAGGTGAAGAGGCTCATCCCTTGTTTCCTGTTTAGGATGCGGTTTCCGGTTTTCTCTTTTCCAATCTTTTCACTCTTTTCCTTATTCCAATTTTTTTTTCAATTGGAGTAGATAGACTAAACTATCGCCCGGTTCACACTCCACCCACATCTATTGAACAGGTGAAGAGGCTCATCCCTTGTTTCCTGTTTAGGATGCGGTTTCCGGCTTTCTCTTTTCCATTCTTTTTACCCTTACGTAGCCCCCTGTGCATCAGTGGCGTTACCGCCTTGCTCGGGGTGATATGATTAAAAAAAAAAAAAAAAAATTTAAAGTTGGCTAGTTCTCTTGTTTTGTAACTTCTAGAAAAATATGTATGTATGTGCGTATGTATATATGTATGCATCTGTGTATAAACCAGCATTACTTTCTGTTATTGTCAAAAAGTATTTACAGATTGTGAATAATTTATTTACAGTCTGAGTTCAACGCCCAGCTAAATTGCTTCTAGCAATCCAATTGAGTGATAGCCAATCGTTAAAGGTTACTTTTCAAGAATTTATATCCGAAAAATGTGTGAAAAAAAAGAAAGAAAGAAAGGAAGAAAGCTACATAAAAATCTAAAGTAAACGCACATAAAACTTGGCGGTGTTTAATGGTAGTCAATGGGAGTTTCTTCTTCTATTTGCCCTGTCCCTTCAGGACGTAGGAGATCATGACTTTCCACGTTTCCCTATCGCTGGTGGATCTGAGCATGTCTTCTCCTGTTACGCCATGCAATTCTCGTTCCGTCATCCACCTGATTAGGTCCTTCAAATATATTATCCGTTGCTTTCCCTTGTCTCTTTTCCCCTTCTATCTGGCCTGTTAGTCTCAGGTTCTCCAAGCCTTCCTTCCTTAGGTACACTAAAAATATTCATTGACGTATAATCAGATTTACGCGTACATTGTTTCTGAGAAACGCGTGAAAAGAGTGCTATGCGAAGAGTGCCGAAGAAGCTCTCGGCCGGATGAAAAAGGAATCATCGAAGGAAAATTTTCATGTCAGATTTCGGAAAATTTCTCGGCTCGAGAAGGTTTCAGCTTCTCTTCGTATGCAGCGTGTGACGAAGAAATTGTCGAATTTAGCACTTCTTAGAAACGTTCAGCTGGTTCTTTCGAAAAGTTAATCCGTGCAGAACACATTAGCTCAGTGTCAGGGACACCTGGGCGTGGTGTAATGGTTAGTAAGTTTGTCTTGCTAGACCCTATTTCAACTGAGTAGTAAATTCAGTCCTCATTGGGTACCACATACTTTCGGCCTTGTACCACATCTAAGCGGAAAAATCAGGGTATCTTGGCGTGGTACAATGGTTAGCAAACTTGTCTTGTAAGATCATTACAACTGAGTTGTGAGTTCGATTCTCACTGGGTGCTCCACTCTTTCAACCCTGTGTCACATCTAAGTTACGCTTAAAGAGAAAAGGGTACCACGAGGTGGTGTAATGGTTAGCAAGCTTGTCTCGTTAGAATCATTACAATTGAGTAGTGAGATCGATCATGTATGGCTGTCCCATACATTCAGCCTTGTGCCACATCTAAGCTGCGCTTAGAAAATCAAGGGGCACTCCGAGGAGGTGTAATGGTTAGCAAAATTATCTCGTTAGAATCATAAATATTGAGTATTGAGTTCGGTCCTCACTAGGTGTCCGATACTTTCGGTCTGGTGCCATATCTTCTTCTATGTGCCCTGTCCCTTCAGGACGTAGGCAATCATGTCTTTCCACTTTTCCCTATCCCTGGTGGCTCTGAGCACGCCTTCTCCTGTTACACCATGCAATCCTCGTTCCGTCATCCACCTGGTTAGGTCCTTCAAATATGTTATCCGTTGCTTTCCCCTGTCTCTTTTCCCCTCTATCTGGCCCGTTAGTATCAGGTTCTCCAAGCCTTCCTTCCTCATTGCATGTCCCAGGAACTTCAGCTGTCTCTTTCTGATGTTCAGTATTAATTTTCTTTTCATTTCCATCCTTTCCAAATCCTCATCATTGCTCACATGCTCGATCCATGATATTCGCAGCATCCTTCTGTAGAACTGTGCCATATCTAAGCTGCGCATAAAAAAATACCATTAGCTCAGTGGCAGTTTGAATTTACGAACATGATAACCAAATGAAAGAATATCTGGAACACAATACATACTTAACATTACATGCGAAACATGGAAAACCGTTCCATAAAAGATAATGTCAAGAAAGCATTTGGCGATTATGTTCTTAGTAGAACTGCATAATCAGTAACACACGTTTTCAAGGTCAATTGTCTTGTCCACTAAAAATAGTTGTCGCTTAGATCAGCTCCCAACATCAACCTTTCCTGATAATGTCTTTGCTACACAGAAATAAAGCCTCGAAGGACAATTATATCTGCGATAAAAGGCGATTTCGGTTTCAAATAAACATTCCTATACGTGTAAACCAGCTACGTAAGCTAGAGTCTCGCAAAAGATTGAAGCGTTATAAGAGCATCAGTTTTAAGTCACTAGCTGTCCACAGCAAAAATCAGGGCAAATGTTGCTCTGATTTTTAGATATCAGAGGTCATTTGAAATCATTTACATGCAGTAGGGCCACAGGTACATGTTCCTGTAACCAGACATCAACGTACGTCAGAAGACTATCTTGCTCGTTTCTAGTGATGTCTGGAGAACCAATGACACTGCGGTTATTAGAACCTGTTCTACCCACAACTTAGCGGTGACCTTTTATGTGTGTGCGACGTAGCTCAGTTGGTCAAAGCATACCGGGTTTAACGGTTACTCTGCTAGTTTATTATGTTCAGAGCTACTGAATACTGCCAGAGTGTGTAAATTTTACTGTAATAAAATTTGGCGAACATTCCTGTCGGTAGACTAAAATAAATATACCGTTTGATTAATAAACGGAGCGTCTACTCAAATACGAGTATCCACTAAAAATAAGGTTTAAAGTGATAATCATGCTGTCTAGATAAATACAGGTATCCCTTAGGAAGCACCAAATATACTGCAGCCGCAGGAGAAGTGTGTTTGGCGGGTATGACAGCCGGATGGAGCTCAACTCTCTTCAGGCTTGTTTGAATTCAGAATTTTCCTTCTGTTGTAAAAATTAATTGAAACAAAACGAACAATGTCGTTTTAGAATCTTTCACACATTCCTCGATCGCGTATACGTCGTCTCTTGGCGTTGTTTTTTTTTTTCGATCGCATTTTTCTTTACGTCTTGTTTTGTCGCTTTGATGACACGACTGACAGTTGAAAAGCTGGCACTAACAATATTCGCGATCATTCTGTAAGACTTGCTAGTGTGTTCGTGCAGGGTTACAATTTTCGTACGCTTTCTTGGAGTAACGTCCATCGCAGACAATGGCTGTAGGAGAACTAATCGAACAGTAGAGACAATAGTGTCTGGGCGTGAGAAAAAACTCTGAGGCAATCACGGATGACGCAATATTTTTCAAGGCCAAACAGATTTCATCATACACACCGGAAATAGATTCATATGACTGCACACCACTGCAAATGACCTAATCTGAGGAAAAATAGAAATCGATTGCACCATGTCACTTTCTTCTTCTTCTATGTGCCCTGTCCCTTCAGGACGTAGGCGATCATGGCTTTCCACGTCTCTCTATCCCTAGTGGCTCTTAGGACGCCTTCTTCTGTTACACCATGCAACCCTCGTTCCATCATCCACCTAATTAGGTCCTTCAAATATGTTATCCGCTGCTTTCCCCTGTCTCTTTTTCCCCTCTATCTGGCCCGTTAGTATCATATTCTCCAAGCCTTCCTTCTTTATTACCTGTTCAAAGAACTTTAGCTGTCTCTTCCTGATGCTCAGTATTAATTTCCTTTTCGTTTCCATCATTTCCAAAACCTCATCATTGCTCACATGCTCAGTCCATTAATGGGTCTAAAACTGACCGTATGTTGAAAGAAATGAAACTAAAGCAGTTGTTTCAAGGATGAACAAGAGACTTAAAGCAACATAAATGTGGTTCTAAAGAAAGATGTTACGAATACCATGTACCAAAATATGTGAGCAACAACGAAGTTTTGAAGAGAATGGAAAGAAAAATGAATCATACATAACATCAAGAAGAGGCAGTTGAAATTCCTGGGGCAAGTAATGAGGAAAGAGGGCTTGGAAAATCTGATACTGACCGGACAGATTGAAGGAAAGAGGGACAGAGAAAAGCAGCGCGTGGCGTATTTGATGAACTTGAGCAAGTTGATGACAGAACAGGGTTTGGGCGAAATACAAAAAATAGAAAACTTATTAACAGCTACAAGGAACAGGAAGATGAGGAGAGCCATAATCGCATATGTCGTAAAGGGACACACCACATAGAAGAACAAACTGTTATATGTTTATACAGATTCTAAAAAACGATTAAGAAAGCGTCTCTGCACCTTATCACTAAATAACATCGCAACAGGGAACTAAACACAGCTGAACTCTTTCCCTAAAACGAACCACGCCTGATTTTCAAGCTGTAAACAAATCCACCATGGTGGACTGACCGATGCTGACAAAACCAAAGAAAAAGTTACATTTTTTACTCTTGAAAAGACATGAAGCTTAGATCTTCTCTTTCCCGTACGTATGTCATCCTCACCAGGTCCATAACCGGGTGTGGTCGTTGCGCAGCAAAGCAGTTCCTTCCAGAAAATTGGGTTGAAAGTAGCGTGTCTTTGGCAAGTAAATTGCTTGCCATTTCTCTCCAGATCAAACCGCTACCAATATTCTCCAACTTGAAGACTCGCTTTAGTCATAAACCTTGATTCAATCGCGTGGAACTCTCCAGCTGAGCTGTTGACTTTAGTCTAGGAAACCCTCTGCTCAATCATGCTGCATCAACACTGCAATGGTTTGTCTATATTTCAACTGCAATTCAAACTCGGCTCCCCGATTTGTTCTTCCGAGTCGATATCTACTGTACCATACTTTAAGTGCCATACGTGATACACGCTTGGACGATCATGTCTCGAAAGAGACATGACTGACTGGGCAGAAGATTATCCCGCAGTAGGTTGCCATTGCTTTCTGCGGTAGACTGTTTGCCGACCAAGGCTAAAGAACCCAATCTGTCCTATTATTTGACTCATAGCTAAAAAGGGAAGATATATATTATATTATTAAGAAGTAATTAGTGGGGGATCAGTTTATTACTTCATGACAATAGACAACCGATCCCTCACTTTATGACCAGTGGAAGTCATAATCATGATTTCAACTATTATATTCAGTCAGTCAGTTAAGTGCCACACGTGATACACGCTTGGGCGATCATGTCTCTAAAGAGACATGACTAACTGGGCAGAAGATTATCCTGCAGTAGGTTGCCATTGCTTTCTGCGGTAGACTGTTTGCCGACCAAGGCTAAAGAACCCAATCTGTCCTATTATTTGACTCATAGCTAAAAAGGGAAGATATATATTATATTATTAAGAAGTAATTAGTGGGGGATCAGTTTATTACTTCATGACAATAGACAACCGATTCCTCACTTTATGACCAGTGGAAGTCATAATCATGATTTCAACTATTATATTCAGTCAGTCAGTTAAGTGCCACACGTGATACACGCTTGGGCGATCATGTCTCTAAAGAGACATGACTAACTGGGCAGAAGATTATCCTGCAGTAGGTTGCCATTGCTTTCTGCGGTAGACTGGTTGCCGACCAAGGCTATAGAACCCAATCTGTCCTGTTATTTAACCCATAACTGGAAGGAAGAGACGGATTAATACATTTCCTAAGGGTATTTGCGCGTAAGTGAATGCACTGAATTCAGCTGGAATTCGAACTCGGCTCCCCGATTTCTCGTTCTGAGCCGATATCCAATGCACCACCACGCAGAGCTGTATGCTGCTAAAATAATGGGCATTTAGTCCATGATTACGAAGCACCAACTTAGATGGGTCTGATCACCTTGTCTATTTAGAGGACACTTTGCATGCCAAACTGGTGTTGTATGGTGAACTTGTGCAAGGCAAGCACCCTCAGTGCAAGCCGTAAAAACGCTTCAAGGACAACCTTAAGGTCAACGTAGATACTAACACCTAGAAACATCCGGCACCATAAAAGGAGGCGTGAAGAAATCTGATTTTTGTTGAAGAATTCGAGAACAACCGAGTCGCTTATACCGAGCTAAAATGAGTCAACCTTTTTCACGAGAAGGACAAAAAAAAAGTAGTTTCTCTCGACTGATGAATGTGTCTGTGTTTGCTTCTCAATGGGTAAGTTTCCTAAGTAACGAACGTGGACACAAACACCTTCATCTAACAATATGATAACCAGCAAAACTTTTCGTTTAGCATTTTTAACAAAGTGTGTAGATCAGCCAGTGGAGTCACTCGACACAAAGCAAAACATTCATGTAATCAGGTTTCTCTCGAAAGACACACCTGTACTGAAGATGGAATGTCTTGCAGTCACTTGCGGGTTCTATAACCATTTGAGACGTCATCATAGATATGGAAATCATCCCTTAGCACCGTTAGGAAAGAATTAATTTTCGTTTAGGAGTTACGAGTCGTGGAAGTGTTTTTTTTTTTATCCGGTCACGAGTCGACATCACTCATATATTTATGTTTGTCATGTACATGCCCCCACCTGGGCTGCCTTAAAAAGAGCCCAACATTTTCATTAACGAATTCAGGCTAGAGGTAGTATACAATTTTGTATACTTATGTAGGGTACTCTCTAGGATGTGCCTTGTGGTGCAATGTATATCGACTCGGAACGACAAATCGGGGAGCCGAGTTCGAATTCCTGTTGAATTCCTTGCATTCACTTACGCGCAAATAATCTTAGGGCAGGTATTAATCCGTTTCTTCCCTCCAGTTATGGGTTAAGTAATAAGACAGATTGAGTTCTTAAGCCTTGGCTGGCAACCAGTCTACCACAGAAAGCAATGGCAACCTACTGCGGGATAATCTTCTGCCCAGTCACTCATGTCTCGAAAGAGACATGATCGCCCAAAGCGTGTATCACGTATGACACTTAAATGACTGACTCTCTAGTAATGGCTCACTGGATGCAGAAGGGAATTAACACATTGAATGAACAAGTGACGTATTCATAAAACTTGAAAAGAAGTATGGTCTGACCGTAACATCTTAAACACAAAAATTGGCATCTACGAAACAGTTATCTTAACCATAATGTCATATTCCTCTGAAGTGTAGACCACCTATCGAAGGCACAATAACGTCTTAGAGCATTTTCATTAGCAGTGCCTGAGACATACCTTGTACATTAGTTGACAGTTTTGTACACCAGACAAAAAAGTCGTTGAAGACGAACATAGCAGTTTCTCTCTGCTGGCTATCTCTGTAATCAAATTTGCTGGACAGGCAAGATTAGCAACTAGGTTCTGCCCTTTTACTGTGAAACCAATAAAATGTAAACACAAATTCTACTCCAACAGCTTCTTTTCTCGCACTTCCTACCTGTGGAATTCCCTTCCGTTTACTTGCTTCTCCCGACAACTACAATCTCCAGGAGTTTAAGTGTAAAGTCAATAGTCATCTCCTATGTTGCTAACTTGCATCCTCTCTTTCTCTCATGCTCCTTTCTTCGTCCACTCTACTCTTAGTATCTTAACCCTTCTTTTATCCACTTCCTGGCACACCCTGTAACCTGTGACTCATAACTTTCCTCCTATGTAAGCCCCTGAGCACCAGTGGCAATAGACTGCCTTGTTTGGGGCGATATGATTATAAAAAAGGGTCATCCAACACGAATGGAGCATGGTAGATTGTACAAAAGACTTTTTTTAGGGTGAGCTAGTACAAGGTAGTCACTGGCTCATAAACCAAAGGAACATTTCAAAGATGTAGTTAAATGTAACCTAAAGACATTTGGCGTTAATGTTGAAGACTGGGAAACTGTTGCTGCATTTAGATCTGGTTTGAGAATGTTGATTTGGGAATGCTACAAAAATTTTGAGAAGAGAAAGCGTGCCATTATGAAGGGAGAAATAGAGTCTGTTCAAGAGCTATTACGACAACCAGGCACTTGCAGTATTTGTGAAGAAAAAAAAAACACCCTTTTGGTGGCTGGTTTAGCCAGTCACGTGAAATCAGACCAGAGACGTTAGGTGCAAATTCATGTGAATGCTAATCCGGCAGAAAGACCCGCAGGTTACATGTGTGAATCTATTACGAGACTCAAACATCACATGATTGTACACAGGGACAGGCAAGTTTCTAACATAGGTAACACAGATTAACTTTATGTTTGCCACGTGTCTAAGAGGGGTTGTAAAAGTGAAGCTGGCCTTAGGAATCACTAACAGAGCAGGAGCAGAGCGTTTTAGCTCAGTTGGGGGGCAGTGGATATCAGCTCGGAACGAGAAATCGTGGAGCCGAGTTCGAATTCCAGTTGAATTCGTTGCATTCACTTATGCGCAAAAACCATTGGGAAAGGTATTCATTCGTCTCTTCCTTGCAGTTATGGGTTAAATAACAGGACAGAATGGGTTCTATAGCCTTGGCTGGCAACCAGTCTTCCGCATAAAGTAATGGCAAACTACTGCGGGATAATCTTCTACCCAGTCATTCATGTCTCTAAAGAGACAGGATCGCCCAAAGCGTGTATCATGTATGGCACTGAACTGACTGATAGATGAAGAAAATAATACAATTCTGAATGAAAAAAAAAAGAGAAAAAAAAGGAAAAGGCTATCAAGTGAAGAGATGGTTTTCTTATGGAAAGAAGTGACAATCACCACGTATACATGTATTTATGAAGTATAAATATAAGAATGTTTTTTTTTTCATTTTCACCTGAAAACGCGTACCTAACTACGAAACACTTTGTCAATAACAAAGGTTTTCTAATTTGTTTGAAAAATCCATTTTTGTTCGGATTCTATATTCTACACACACACACACACACACACACACACACACACACACACACACACACTTCTTTTATGTGCCGTCTCTCTTCAAGACGTAGGCGATCATGGCCCTCTTCCTGTCCCTTGTAGTTCTTAATATACTGTCTTGTTATTTCTCCTAAAACCCGATCTGCCATCTATTTGCTTAAACCCATCAAGTATGTCATGTGCTGTTTTCCCCTGTTTCTTTTTTCCTTCTGTCTACCCTGTAAGTATCAGATTCTCCAAGCCCACCTTCCTCATTAAGTGTCCCAGAAACTTCAACTGTTTTTTCCTGATGTTGAGTATTTTATCCTTTTTTTGTTTCCATTCTCTCCAAAACCTCGTCGTTGCTCACATGTTCAGTCCATGGAATCCTCATTTCACTTTACATCGCGCGTATGGATATGTCTTTAAATCGAATCTCTTTTACTTAAATTTTTATAAATATTTCTTGCATACACATACTGAAGACTTTGCTTGGAGACTGAAAAGTGCTGTCTAACTGACGTGAATACTCGTGCAATAATTAATACTGTCTAACCACGCCAGAATATACAACACTTTAGAACTGATATCGGAAAGCAGATCTCGATTCAACAACAAGAGTCTCCTGTAACCAGACAACAACCTGGCTTTCTACGCAACTGCCCGTTCCACCCATGATACTAAAAAAATTGATAGTTCCCGAACGCTAATTTCTCGCATGCAGGTGAACACGCGTTCGATGATAAAGTAACAAAAACGGCGTCTAAAATGAACAAAGAAAAATCAAATGCTTAGCACAATTGGTGTAGACATACATTTTTGTTGTTTGCATATTTGTCTGGATTACACACGTGACCTACCTTTGGGATTTCGTCGCATGTTTCACGTTCCGGTTTTTGGTAATCACAGTGAAGGACCATCCACTGGAGTTCAAACTGAAATTGGAAAAAAAAAAGAAAAAAGAAATAAAACACAAACAGAAACCAAAATCAAATTCTTGAATATTAAAATGAATTATTTTCTGTTAC
Organism: Ascarosepion bandense; assembly: GCA_037127315.1. Classification (NCBI taxonomy): domain Eukaryota; kingdom Metazoa; phylum Mollusca; class Cephalopoda; order Sepiida; family Sepiidae; genus Ascarosepion; species Ascarosepion bandense. The sequence goes on from JBBBDQ010028941.1 coordinate 325,408, forward strand.
AAAGGAGGGATTTTTTAAAATAAAAAATGGTTTAGAAAAGTTAAAAAAATATACTGTAAGCTTAGTTTTTCACAATAGCTGGGCGGGGAAATGTTAAAAACGACGTGGGGGGTTAATCGGGTTGAAAGTGGTTAGAACATAATGCGCTGAAAGAGACTGGGTCCGAAAAAGTTGAAAGTAAATCGTTGAAATCGGCTGTGGCTAAAAACGTTGAAAACGGTTTGGAAAGCGAAGCGTTCAAAGCAGTTTGGAAAGGAAGATTTGAAAGCAGTTTTGAAAGGGAAGAGGTGAAAGCGGTTTGGAAAGGGGAGCGTTGAAAGCGGGTTGGAAAGGGGAGCGTTGAAAGCGGTTTGGAAAGGAAGCATTGAAAGCGGTTTGGAAACGAAAGTTTTGAAAGCTGTTTAGAAAGGGAAGCAGTGAAAGCGGTTTGGAAAGGGGAGCGGTGAAAATGGTTTGGAAAGGGGAGCGGTGAAAGCGGTTTGGAAAGGGGAGCGTTGAAAGCGGTTTGGAAAAGGAAGCGTTGAAAGCGGTTTGGAAAGGGAAGCGTTGAAAGAGGTTTGGAAAGGGAAGAGTTGAAAGCTGTTTGGAAAAGGAAGCGTTGAAAGCTGTTTGGAAAAGGAAGCGTTGAAAGAGGTTTCAATATTGGAACGTAGAAAGCGGTTTGGATAGGGAAGCGTTGAAAGAGGCTTCGAAAGGGAAGCGTTGAAAGCGGTTTGGAAAAGGAAGCGTTGAAAGAGGTTTCGAAAGGGAAGCGTTGAAAGCGGTTTCGAAAGGGAAGCGTTGAAAGCGGTTTCGAAAGGGGAAACTTTGAAAGCGGTTTGGAAAGGGGAAACTTTGAAAGCGGTTTGGAAAGGAGAGCGTTGAAAGCGGTTTGGAAAGGGGAAACTTTGAAAGCGGTTTGGAAAGGGAAGCGTTGAAAGTGGTTTGGAAAGGAGAGCGTTGAAAGCGGTTTGGAAAGGGAAGCGTTGAAAGTGGTTTGGAAAGGGAAGAGTTGAAAGCGGTTTGGAAAGAGGTGCGTAGAAAGCGATTTGGAAAGGGAAGCGTTGAAAGCGGTTTGGAAAGGGAAGCGTTGAAAAAGGCTTCGAAAGGGAAGCGTTGAAAGCGGTTTGGAAAAGGAAGCGTTGAAAGCGGTTTCGAAAGGGAAGCGTTGAAAGCGGTTTGGAAAGGGAAGCGTTGAAAGCGGTTTGGAAAGGGGAAACTTTGAAAGCGGTTTGGAAAGGAGAGCGTTGAAAGCGGTTTGGAAAGGGAAGCGTTGAAAGTGGTTTGGAAAGGGAAGAGTTGAAAGCGGTTTGGAAAGAGGTGCGTAGAAAGCGATTTGGAAAGGGAAGCGTTGAAAGCGGTTTCGAAAGGGGAAACTTTGAAAGCAGTTTGGAAAGGGGAAACTTTGAAAGCGGTTTGGAAAGGAGAGCGTTGAAAGCGGTTTGGAAAGGGAAGCGTTGAAAGAGGTTTGGAAAGGGAAGCGTTGAAAGCGGTTTGGAAAGAGGTGCGTAGAAAGCGGTTTGGAAAGGGAAGCGTTGAAAAAGGCTTCGAAAGGGAAGCGTTGAAAGCGGTTTGGAAAAGGAAGCGTTGAAAGCGGTTTCGAAAGGGAAGCGTTGAAAGCGGTTTGGAAAGGGAAGCGTTGAAAGCGGTTTGGAAAGGGAAGCGTTGAAAGCGGTTTGGAAAGGGGAAACTTTGAAAGCGGTTTGGAAAGGAGAGCGTTGAAAGCGGTTTGGAAAGGGAAGCGTTGAAAGTGGTTTGGAAAGGGAAGAGTTGAAAGCGGTTTGGAAAGAGGTGCGTAGAAAGCGATTTGGAAAGGGAAGCGTTGAAAGCGGTTTCGAAAGGGGAAACTTTGAAAGCAGTTTGGAAAGGGGAAACTTTGAAAGCGGTTTGGAAAGGGGAAACTTTGAAAGCGGTTTGGAAAGGGAAGCGTTGAAAGAGGTTTGGAAAGGGAAGCGTTGAAAGAGGTTTGGAAAGGGAAGAGTTGAAAGCGGTTTGGAAAGGAGTGCGTAGAAAGCGGTTTGGAAAGCGGTTTCAATATTGGAACGTAGAAAGCGGTTTGGATAGGGAAGCGTTGAAAGAGGCTTCGAAAGGGAAGCGTTGAAAGCGGTTTGGAAAAGGAAGCGTTGAAAGCGGTTTCGAAAGGGAAGCGTTGAAAGCGGTTTCGAAAGGGGAAACTTTGAAAGCGGTTTGGAAAGGGGAAACTTTGAAAGCGGTTTGGAAAGGAGAGCGTTGAAAGCGGTTTGGAAAGGGAAGCGTTGAAAGCGGTTTGGAAAGGGAAGCGTTGAAAGCGGTTTGGAAAGGGAAGCGTTGAAAGCGGTTTGGAAAGGGAAGCGTTGAAAGAGGTTTGGAAAGAGGAGCGTTGAAAGCGGTTTCGAAAGGGGAGCGTTGAAAGCGGTTTAAATATTGGAACGTAGAAAGCGGTTTGGATAGGGAAGCATAGGAAGCGGCTAGGGAAGAAAGGACGGACAGCATAGAAAACGGCTGGCAGTAAATGCGATGAAAGATGCCGGGACGGAATGAAGTAATGTATAAAACAGTTGAAAGAAGTTCGAACTGAAAGGTTTCAAACTTTTGAAAGGGGAAGAAAGTTAAAGCATTTTAAATATCAGGTTATAAACAATTTTAAAAGCACTAAAGTCTGAATGGTACTTACAGGTACAGTGTTTCCGTCTGGTTCCCGCGTGCCCAATATGATTTCCCCATCGGTATCAATTTTGGCACGAGGCTGTTTAACTGCTATCGATTCCACGGGTTTACAGTCAAGATATATCTCGATATACTCGCGGCCGACAGAAAAGTGAATCTTATGCCAGCCTTTGGAGAAAAGCTGAAAATATGAAATGAAAATAAGTGAAATGATGTAATGAAACTGGCGGGAAATATAAAATTTTCTTCAAAAGAACAAAAACGTCGTTCGAACACTAAACAGTTATCAGCGCAGAAAAATACCATCGGGGCTTAGGCTATCGTGTTCATTTCGTGTTAATGACTTTGGGAAAGGTACAAAAATAATCAGCTATGGATTAAATAACTATCAAGCAGTTGGGTAACAGTCAGAAGGAGAAGGATGAGAGAGAAAAATCATCAGCTACTTTAATCCATTTTAGCGCATCTTTGCACCGCCGCTGTAGTCACCACTCCCCTCCGTCTCACAACTGTGTCAGGCAGAATAGTGCAATGATTTTCCCCTGCTATTTACCTTGGGCTCCTTAATAAGATCAAAAGAAGAATCAGCAATATTGTTTGTACTGATCTGGTTGCCAAGTCTACGACGTTTGTACGCTTCGGCCTTCTTCAGGTCCTAGAAATTTCGAACCGAAGCCTTTATTACGATCACTGTTGTATATCATTCTTAGTCCTTGTGCGAAGTCTCTTTTCGATAGGCTCGAGTTATCTCCCTCTAACCCGACTCTAAGTTACTTGTTCACCACTATAGCCTGGTATTGAACTCAAAACTCTTTGGGTCAAGTCACTGGAACTAACCAACGTCTATATCCACTGGGTCATGTGTCCTTAAGAATATAGACGTTGATTAGTTTCAGTGACTTGACCTAAATAGTTATGAGTTCAATACCAGGCTACAGCAGTGGTGAACAAGTACCTTAGAGTCAGGTTAAAGGGAGATAACGCATGACTACCCAAAAAGGCTTCGCACAAGTAATAAGAATGATATAGCCTAGTGATCGTAATAAAAGGTTCGGTTCGAAATTTCAAGCACCAGGAAAAAGGCCGGAGTGTACAACGGCCGAAACGTCGCATAAATGGCAACCAACATGACGAGAATAGTCTAACTCAGGTGTTGAAAAGCATTTGTATCTGATTGGTTCTGTTCGTCACTTTGATGTGTAGCTATCATATAAGCGAAAGCACCAAATGATCCGTATTTCTATATGATGAGCGAGAAAAATGTTATTACTTTGTAACAGAGATTTAAAGAGATCGTGGGGAAAGCAAACTGTAATACCAAAACTGGTCTTTATTCAAAGATGATGATGCGTATATGGTAGAAGAGGTGCTGATTCCTCAATTACGAGATCATTCAAAGAATCTAATGACTGAATCGAGCAAGCACTTTCCGCGATTAAACTAAGTCGGCTAAAAGTTCTGAGAATTAGCCCAGAAAAAGAGTGTCATATTTATGAGTATCCTCATAAAGTTGGTCCCTATGTTTATTTGGTGATCAGGTGAAAATGTTACGCATTGGCCAGGAATTTCTCATATATCTATATTTCTGGATTTTAATTTATTCCAGGTTTTGTAGAAATACTGTAGCATTGTTTAACGAAGTGCGGTTGATAGAAGAATGAAAGACCGCTTGGATCTGTTCTCGCCGATTGCTTTACTCGGAAACCGGAACACTGCTTCACTCGGGACTCCGTTCCCTGCGCACCGTAAAGAATAGCAGTTTTTCTTGGACACCCGTGTAGGCTTCATGAGTCTCAGACTCCGCCTGCCCTTAAACTAAAAGTTGGCTCTTTTTATGCGTCTTCGGTCTCGGGTAAGAAACCGGGATCTCTTGCTTGTGACAGCCTCGCTTTCGCCGATGACGCATGCGCTGTATCATTTCAAAACTGCATTGCTGAAGCTAGCCGTGCTGTTCCATGATGCCTACAAACGCATGTGCAAACAATCCGCCTTCTCTTGCTTCAGCGAGGTAAGTCCCCGCCATAAATACTGCAAAAAGATTGGGTCACTATGTCGATCCAGGATGTTTTTTCCACCTGAATCCATCCTGCATATATACAAGTCAACCATCCGTCCGTGCATGGAGTACTGCTGCCATTTATGGTCAGGTGCCCCTGCCGTTCTCCTCAGTGTTCTTGACAAGCTCCAAAGGAGAGTCTGTAATGTGATAGGTACTGATCTGGCGACTCGTCTGCAGCCACTTTCCCATCGTCGAAATGTGGCCTCCCTCTGTCTCTTCTATAAATACTTTCATGGCTTCTGCTCGGATGAGCTTAAGTCACTGATGCCTCCTCAACAGGTGTTTACCCGTTCAACCAGACTGGCAACTGGGTCCCACCCATTCACAGTCAGGTTAGCCAAATGCAGACGACAATTCTACTCCTGCAGCTTCCTCTCTCGCACTTCCCGCCTGTGGAACTCACTCCCGTATTCTTGCTTTCCTGACGGCTACGACCTCCAGAAATTTAAAAGCAAAGTTAATACTCACCTACTAACCACTGGCCTCTAGCTCTCTCCCCTCCCCTGTATAACCTTCCCTTTCTCTCCGCCCATGTACCTGTCATTGCACCTGCTTTCTCAGCTTTCTATTGTTCCTTTCTAACTAGCTTGTACTCCTCACTCTTTTGTAATTAATCTCTTTACATTTATGTAACCCCCTGCACATCAGTGGCGTTTCTGCCTTGCTCGGGGTGAAATGATTAAAAAAAAAAAAAAAAAAAGTATTTTCTTTTGAGAATGTTAAAAAGCTATGAGAAGATGGTATTAAGAAACGTTGTAGAGTTAGTCGTCTGAAATAATCAGCGCTTATGCTCGGCTAGGAGGACCTCTTTCGTAGGCGTAGCGTAGAAATAAATACGATAAGCCGCTAAAATAAAGCAGCAGAAGCAAATTTAGCAAAAAGAGAATCTTCGGTCACAGTATTGTCCCACAGGACAATATCCTCGTGGATTAGAGCGTTGGTACGTGAATTTGGTGACATAGTAATGATGAGTTCAATCCATTGGTCATGCATTGTAATTTACTAAGCGCAGCTTAGATGTGGCACAAAGCCGAAAGTATGGGGTACCCAGTGAGGATCGAACTCACTACTTAATTGCAATAGTTCTAGCGAGACAAACTTGCTAACCATTACACCACCTCGAGGTGCCCATTGGTCATGCATTGTACGTGGACTCAGTGGAAACGGGGGTTAAAATAAGAACTAGACCGGCTATTCCTAGATATAGGCTGTGGGACGAAAACACTCTACCCTGTAGTAATATCATGGAACTATTTTCCTACACGCAATTTACATCTAACCCCTTGGCGTAGGAATCGACAAGTAACACTTTCACTTCACGCCTAGCATGCCTTAGAATAATACGTATATCCTCTTGATGTAAACATATGTCAAATAAATCTCAATTCATATAACAATGTCTCTGTTGCAATTTACCACGCCTTAACACATCAACATCTTTACATACCCCAGTAAATAAAAGAATAACTTTAAAATTCTTCATAGGTTGCTCGGAATCGACATACACCTGATAAAGTTGGAAGGGTACAACAGTCGCAACGTTGTGGTAACAACAAGGATGAGCACAATGGTCCACGTATAAATAATGAAATTAAGAAGTTTGTCTGAAAATCGCATTGCCATACCGAGGTAAATTAACTAGGAATACTCTATTTAGATTTTTATTGCCATATTCACGGCGTTTAAGTTGTACGCTCCGGGCTTTCTTCCAATTACGTTGGAATGTCCAACTGAATTCTTCATTTCGTCCACCGGGGCAGATTGTTCTAGCTGCAGGTGCCATGCCTTTTCAGCGTAGAGCCTGAAAAACGCCGGAACGCACAATGGCCGAAACGTCGTGAATATGACAAAGAGACCACAGTCCGAAGAATCTAAATAGTTCCAATATCTTATCTCAGAAATATAGAGAGATATCGTCGGAATAATTGTGAAAAATTCTGGTTTGAATAATTTTTATGTTTTAGCATTCATTGGGCCTTCCTTAAAGGATAACTTTTGTCAGAATTACGAAACATTTATTTTTTTTAATCATTTTGGAAGGTGGATCTTCTTCATAATATAAATGCAGTTTCAAATCAATCTCTGATTTTTTTAAAAAATTAGCTATATTTTATTTACAAAAATATAATCGATAGCTATGTACTACTTATGTTTTCACCCCCAATTCGGGATTTGCATCGCTTCTTAAACAGATAATCGAAACAGACTTTCATAATTTTACATTTTTTACAAAGGTTTATTTTAAAGAACAAACGGATATATGTGAAAGAGGACGCCCCCGAATAAAATGATGAAAGAAATCGCTATTTTTCGATTCTAAAAAACGTTGTGCTTAGAAGAATTTTAACAAAACAATTATTCCAAAAGAATTAATTTTTCTTTATTTTTTTTCCACAAGGGGGTCATTTAATCTCAATCGTACTAATAGCAGAAAATGGTGGGTCGAAACAGTAGAAATGTTTTTGAATGTTGTTTATATCAAAAATTGAAAAGAGAAGTAAAGTTAATTAAATGAACAAGTTTTTGGTCGCCTTTTAGCTAATTTGTTACACGAATATTTATTTGTTTTCATTTTATGATTCAGAACTTAATATCCAGTAATTTGTAAGCATAGGAAACGGTTAATTTTTAAATTTTAGATTACGCTGAATGTCATATGAGGATATAAGGTGCAGATCAACTGCTATTTCAATGCACATGTGTTAAGTCTATCTTAATGGCTCCTGTCAAAGTTGACAATGAGAATAAAAACTTTGTTTTGCCTTTACTGTCTGGGAAATTAATGTAATTATGAGTATATAGCAAAATCTACTGCTAAGAAGATTGGGTCACTATGTCGGTCCAGATGTTTTTTCAACCTGAATCCATCCTGCATATATACAAGTCAACCATCCATCCGTGCATGGAGTACTGCTGCCATTTATGGTCAGGTGCCCCTGCCGTTCTCCTCAGTGTTCTTGACAAGCTCCAAAGGAGAGTCTGTAATGTGATAGGCACTGATCTGGCGACTCGACTGCAGCCACTTTCCCATCGTCGAAATGTGGCCTCCCTCTGTCTCTTCTATAAATACTTTCATGGCTTCTGCTCGGATGAGCTTAAGTCACTGATGCCTCCTCAACAGGTGTTTACCCGTGCAACCAGACTGGCAACTGGGTCCCACCCATTCACAGTCAGGTTAGCCAAATGCAGACGACAATTCTACTCCTGCAGCTTCCTCTCTCGCACTTCCCGCCTGTGGAACTCACTCCCGTATTCTTGGTTTCCTGACGGCTACAACATCCAGAAATTTAAATGCAAAGTTAATACTCATCTACTAACCACTGGACTCTAGCTCTCTCCCCTCCCCTGTATAACCTTCACTTTCTCTCCGCCTATGTATCTGTCATTGCACCTGTTTTCTCAGCTTTCTATTGTTCCTTTCTAACTAGCTTGTACTCCTCACTCTTTTCTAATTAATCTTTTTACATTTATGTAACCCCCTGCACATCAGTGGCGTTTCTGCCTTGCTCGGGGTGAAATGATTAAAAAAAAATATATATATAATTCTACTGGAAGCAGCGGAAATGTGGTTTTACAGAAGGATGCTGCGGATATCGTGGACTGAGCATGCAAGAAACGATGAGGTGTTGGAAAGAATGGCAACAAAAAGGAAATTAATACTGAGCATCAGGAAGAGACAACTGAAGTTCCTGGGACACGCAATGAGGAAAGAGAGCCTGGAAAACCTGATACTAACTGGCCATATAGAAGGAAAGAGAGAGGAAGGCAGCGGATAACATATTTGCAGTGTCTGATCAGGTGGATGACGGAACGGGGGTTGCCAGGAGTAACAGGAGCAAACATACTAAGAGCCACAAGGGATAGGGAAACGTAGAGAACCATGATCGCCTACGTCCTGAAGGGACAGGGCGCATAGAAGAAGAAGAATTCTAAGTTAACTCAAACATTCGCTTCTTTGACAACTATTGTGGCATGTCAGTAAAGAAACATGTTATCAAGATTTCTGTCGCTGTACGAGAGCATTCAGAAATACATTCATGCTTCCATTTGAGCGAAGTCGCTTCCGTTTCCTGTAATGGTAAATCTAACGGCCTCACCCATTATATATGTTAAAACAAAAAATGCAACGCCTATCGTTTTTCTCTAAACTTCTCGACCGTCTGTTTACTTCATTCAGTCCATATCTATGAATTTATCTATTTCGAATTATATTTCAACTTACAGTCACAAATAGCATCTCTTAACCGGAAGTTGGAATAGTGACGACTTTTAACACTGTTGTGTATCACTAAACGGAGTCTGGGGGGGGGGGGATTTCTCCAGTCTCATATTCCCCCTCTTCGTAGCTATCTATGCATCTTTATTCATACCTAAGTTTCTTCAAATCTATTTAATATTTATATTCACACCTATGTCAATCGATATCCTTTTCTACATCAATACCGATTTAAAGTCATATCTATGTATTCATATCTACAGATTATTTTTCTATCCCTCCATATCTATCTATCTATCTATCTATCTATCTATCTATCTATCTATCTATCTATCTATCTATCTATCTCAGTCTGCCCATATCTATCTATCTATCTATCTATCTATCTATCTCAGTCTGCCCATATCTATCTATCTATCTATCTATCTATCTCAGTCTGCCCATATCTATCTATCTATCTATCTATCTATCTATCTATCTAAGTCTGCCCATATCTATCTATCTATCTATCTATCTATCTATCTATCTATCTATCTATCTATCTATCTATCTAAGTCTGCCCATATCTATCTATCTATCTATCTATCTATCTATCTATCTAAGTCTGCCCATATCTATCTATCTATCTATCTATCTATCTATCTAAGTCTGCCCATATCTATCTATCTATCTATCTAAGTCTGCCCATATCTATCTATTTATCTATCTAAGTCTGCCCATATCTATCTATCTATCTATCTCAGTCTGCCCATATCTATCTATCTATCTATCTATCTAAGTCTGCCCATATCTATCTATTTATCTATCTAAGTCTGCCCATATCTATCTATCTATCTATCTCAGTCTGCCCATATCTATCTATCTATCTATCTATCTATCTATCTATCTATCTATCTATCTATCTATCTATCTCTCTATCTATCTATCTCAGTCTGCCCATATCTATCTATCTATCTATCTCAGTCTGCCCATATCTATCTATCTATCTATCTCAGTCTGCCCATATCTATCTATCTATCTATCTATCTATCTATCTATCTCAGTCTGCCCATATCTATCTATCTATCTATCTATCTCAGTCTGCCCATATCTATCTATCTATCTATCTATCTATCTATCTCAGTCTGCCCATATCTATCTATCTATCTATCTATCTCAGTCTGCCCATATCTATCTATCTATCTATCTATCTATCTAAGTCTGCCCATATCTATCTATCTATCTATCTATCTATCTATCTATCTATCTATCTCAGTCTGCCCATATCTATCTATCTATCTATCTATCTATCTCAGTCTGCCCATATCTCTCTATCTATCTCAGTCTGCCCATATCTATCTATCTATCTATCTATCTATCTATCTATCTCAGTCTGCCCATATCTATCTATCTATCTATCTATCTCAGTCTGCCCATATCTATCTATCTATCTATCTATCTATCTATCTATCTATCTATCTATCTATCTAAGTCTGCCCATATCTGTCTATCTATCTCAGTCTGCCCATATCTATCTATCTATCTCAGTCTGCCCATATCTATCTATCTATCTCAGTCTGCCCATATCTATCTATCTATCTCAGTCTGCCCATATCTATCTATCTATCTCAGTCTGCCCATATCTATCTATCTATCTCAGTCTGCCCATATCTATCTATCTATCTATCTATCTATCTATCTATCTATCTATCTATCTATCTATCTATCTCAGTCTGCCAATATCTGTCTATCTATCTCAGTCTGCCTATATCTATCTATCTATCTCAGTCTGCCCATATCTGTCTATCTATCTCAGTCTGCCTATATCTATCTATCTATCTCAGTCTGCCTATATCTATCTATCTATCTCAGTCTGCCTATATCTATCTATCTATCTATCTATCTATCTATCTATCTCAGTCTGCCCATATCTGCCTATCTATCTCAGTCTGCCCATATCTATATCAGTCTGCCCATACCTATCTATCTATCTATCTATCTATCTATCTATCTATCTATCTATCTCAGTCTGCCCATACCTATCTATCTATCTATCTATCTATCTATCTATCTATCTATCTATCTATCTCAGTCTGCCCATATCTATCTATCTATCTATCTATCTCAGTCTGCCCTATCCCATATCTATCTATCTATCTATCTATCTATATATCTATCTAAGTCTGCCCATATCTATCTATCTATCTATTTATCTAAGTCTGCCCATATCTATCTATCTATCTATCTATCTATCTATCTAAGTCTGCCCATATCTATCTATCTATCTATCTAAGTCTGCCCATATCTATCTATCTATCTATCTATCTATCTATCTAAGTCTGCCCATATCTATCTATCTATCTATCTATCTATCTATCTATCTATCTCAGTCTGCCCATATCTATCTATCTATCTATCTCAGTCTGCCCATATCTATCTATCTATCTCAGTCTGCCCATATCTATCTATCTATCTATCTCAGTCTGCCCATATCTATCTATCTATCTATCTATCTATCTATCTATCTCAGTCTGCCCATATCTATCTATCTATCTATCTATCTATCTATCTATCTCAGTCTGCCCATATCTATCTATCTATCTATCTATCTCAGTCTGCCCATATCCATCTATCTATATATCTATCTATCTATCTATCTATCTATCTATCTCAGTCTGCCCATATCTATCTATCTATCTATCTATCTATCTATCTATCTATCTATCTCAGTCTGCCCATATCTATCTATCTATCTATCTATCTATCTATCTCAGTCTGCCCATATCTATCTATCTATCTATCTATCTCAGTCTGCCCATATCTGTCTATCTATCTCAGTCTGCCTATATCTATCTATCTATCTATCTATCTATCTATCTATCTATCTATCTATCTATCTCAGTCTGCCCATATCTATCTATCTATCTATCTATCTATCTATCTATCTCAGTCTGCCCATATCTATCTATCTATCTATCTCAGTCTGCCCATATCTATCTTTCTATCTAACTATCTATCTATCTATCTCAGTCTGCCCATCTATCTATCTATCTATCTATCTATCTATCTATCTATCTATCTATCTATCTCAGTCTGCCCATATCTATCTATCTATCTATCTATCTATCTATCTATCTCAGTCTGCCCATATCTATCTATCTATCTATCTATCTCAGTCTGCCCATATCTATCTATCTATCTATCTATCTCAGTCTGCCCATATCTATCTATCTATCTATCTATCTATCTATCTATCTATCTATCTATCTCAGTCTGCCCATATCTGTTTATCTATCTCAGTCTGCCCATATCTATCTATCTATCTCAGTCTGCCCATATCTATCTATCTATCTATCTATCTATCTATCTATCTATCTAACTCTGCCCATATCTGTCTATCTATCTCAGTCTGCCTATATCTATCTATCTATCTATCTATCTATCTCAGTCTGCCCATATCTGTCTATCTATCTCAGTCTGCCCATATCTATATATCTATCTCAGTCTGCCCATACCTATCTATCTATCTATCTATCTATCTATCTATCTCAGTCTGCCCATACCTATTTATCTATCTATCTATCTATCTATCTCAGTCTGCCCATATCTATCTATCTATCTATCTATCTCAGTCTGCCCATATCTATTTATCTATCTATCTATCTCAGTCTGCCCATATCTATCTATCTATCTATATATCTCAGTCTGCCCATATCTATCTATCTATCTATCTATCTATCTATCTATCTAAGTCTGCCCATATCTATCTATTTATCTAAGTCTGCCCATATCTATCTATCTATCTATTTATCTAAGTCTGCCCATATCTATCTATCTATCTAAGTCGGCCCATATCTATCTATCTATCTATCTATCTATCTATCTATATCTAAGTCTGCCCATATCTATCTATCTATCTATCTATCTATCTATCTATCTAAATCTGCCCATATCTATCTATCTATCTAAATCTGCCCATATCTATCTATCTATCTATCTATCTATCTATATATCTAAGTCTGCCCATATCTATCTATCTATCTATCTATCTATCTATCTATCTATCTATCTATCTATCTATCTATCTAAATCTGCCCATATCTATCTATCTATCTATCTATCTATCTATCTATCTATCTATATCTATCTATCTATCTATCTATCTACATATCTATCTATCTATCTATCTATCTATGTCTGCCCATATCTATCTATCTATCTATCTATGTCTGCCCATATCTATCTATATATCTATCTATGTCTGCCCATATCTATCTATCTATCTATCTATGCCTGCCCATATCTATCTATCTATCTATGTCTGCCTACATTCATCTATCTATCTATCTATCTATCTATCTCAGTCTATCCACATCTATCTATCTATCGATCTATCTATATATCTAAGTTCGCCCATATCTATCTATCTATCTATCTATCTATCTGTCTACCTGCATCTATCTGTCTCAGTCTACCCATATCTATCTATCTATCTATCTCAGTCTACCCATATCTATCTATCTATCTCAGTCTACCCATATCTATCTATCTATCTATCTATCTATCTATCCTATCTACCCACATCTATCTAATTACTTCTCTCTCTCTCTCTATCTATCTCAGTCTACCCACATCTATCTATCTATCGATCTATCTATCTATCTCTGTCTATCCACATCTATCTATCTATCGATCTATCTATATATCTATCTATCTATCTATCTATCTATCTAAGTCTGCCCATATCTATCTATCTATCTATCTAAGTCTGCCCATATCTATCTATCTATCTATCTGTCTGTCTACATATCTATCTATCTATCTATCTATCTATCTATCTATCTATCTATCTATCTATCTATCTATCTATCTATCTATCTATCTAAGTCTGCCTATATCTATCTATCTATCTATCTAAGTCTGCCCATATCTATCTATCTATCTATCTAAGTCTGCCCATATCTATCTATCTATCTATCTATCTAAGTCTGTCTATCTATCTATCTATCTATCTATCTATCTATCTATCTATCTATCTATCTATCTAAGTCTGCCCATATCTATCTATCTATATATATCTATCTATCTATCTATGTCTGCCCATATCTATCTATCTATCTATCTACGTCTGCCCATATCTATCTATCTATCTATCTAAGTCTGCCCATATCTATCTATCTATCTATCTATCTATCTACCTATATCTATATATATCTATCTATCTATCTATCTATCTAAGTCTGCCCATATCTATCTATCTATAGATATCTATCTATATATATATCTATCTATCTATCTAAGTCTGCCCATATCTATCTATCTATCTATCTATCTATCTATCTAAGTCTGCCCATATCTATCTATCTATCTATCTATCTATATCTAAGTCTGCCCATATCTATCTATCTATCTATCTATCTATCTATCTCTATCTATATATCTATCTATCTGTCTGCCCATATCTATCTATCTATCTATCTATCTAAGTCTGTCCATATCTACCTATCTATCTATCTATCGATCTATCTAACTAAGTCTGCCCATATCTATCTATCTATCTATCTCAGTCTGCCTATATCTATCTATCTATCTATCTATCTCAGTCTGCCCATAACTATCTATCTATCTATCTATCTGTCTGCCTATAACTATCTATCTATCTATCTATCTCAGTCTGCCCATAACTATCTATCTATCTATCTATCTCAGTCTGCCCATATCTATCTATCTATCTATCTATCTATGTCTGCCCATATCTATCTATCTATCTATGTCTATCTATCTATCTATCTATCTATGTCTATCTATCTATCTATCTATCTATCTATCTATCTATGTCTGCCTATATCTATCTATCTATATATGTCTGCCCATATCTATCTATCTATCTATCTATCTATCTATCTCAGTCTACCCATATCTATCTGTCTCAGTCTACCCATATCTATCTATCTATCTCAGTCTACACATATCTATCTATCTATCTATCTATCTATCTATCTCAGTCTACCCACATCTATCTATCTATCTATCTATCTATCTATCTATCTCAGTCTACCCACATCTATCTATCTATCGATCTATCTATCTATCTCAGTCTACCCACATCTATCTATCATCTATCTATCTAAGTCTGCCCATATCTATCTAAGTCTGCCCATATCTATCTATCTAACTAAGTCTGCCCATATCTATCTATCTAACTAAGTCTGCCCATATCTATCTATCTATCTATCTATCTATCTATCTATCTAAGTCTGCCCATATCTATCTATCTATCTATCTATCTATCTAAGTCTGCCCATATCTATCTATCTATCTATCTAAGTCTGCCCATATCTATCTATCTATCTATCTATCTATCTATCTATCTATCTAAGTCTGCCCATATCTATCTATCTATCTATCTATCTATCTAAGTCTGCCCATATCTATCTATCTATCTATCTATCTATCTATCTATCTATCTAAGTCTGCCCATATCTATCTATCTATCTATCTATCTATCTAACTAAGTCTGCCCATATCTATCTATCTATCTATCTATCTATCTATCTATCTATCTATCTATCTCAGTCTGCCCATAACTATCTATCTATCTATCTCAGTCTGCCCATATCTATCTATCTATCTATCTATCTATGTCTGCCTATTAATTATCTATCTATCTATCTATCTATGTCTGTCTATCTATCTATCTATCTATCTATCTATGTCTGCCCATATCTATCTATCTATCTATCTATCTATCTATCTATCTATGTGTGCCCATATCTATCTATCTATCTATCTATCTATCTATATATGTCTGCCTATATCTATCTATCTATCTATCTATCTATGTGTGCCCATATCTATCTATCTATCTATCTATCTATGTCTGCCCATATCTATCTATCTATCTATCTATGTCTGCCCATATCTATCTATCTATCTATCTATCTATCTATCTATCTATCTATCTATGTCTATCTATCTATCTATCTATGTCTGCCCATATCTATCTATCTATCTATCTATGTCTGCCCATATCTATCTATCTATCTATCTATCTATGTCTGTCTATCTATCTATCTATCTATGTGTCTGCCCATATCTATCTATCTATCTATCTATCTATCTATCTATCTATCTATCTATCTCAGTCTTGCCCATATCTATCTATCTATCTATCTATCTATCTATCTATCTATCTATCTGTCTGCCCATATCTATCTATCTATCTATCTCAGTCTGCCCATATCTATCTATCTCAGTCTGCCCATATCTATCTATCTATCTATCTATCTATCTATCTATCTATCTCAGTCTGCCTCATATCTATCTATCTATCTATCTATCTCAGTCTGCCCATATCTATCTATCTATCTATCTATCTTAGTCTGCCCATATCTATCTATCTATCTATCTATCTTAGTCTGTCCATATCTATCTATCTATCTATCTATCTATCTATCTATCTCAGTCTGCCCATATCTGTCTATCTATCTCAGTCTGCCCATATCTATCTATCTATCTATCTATCTATCTATCTAACTATCTATCTATCTATCTATCTATCTATCTATCTATCTATCTATCTATCTCTCTATCTATCTATCTATCTAAGTCTGCCCATATCTATCTATCTATCTATCTATCTATCTATCTATCTATCTATCTATCTATCTAAGTCTGTCCATATCTACCTATCTATCTATCTATCGATCTATCTAACTAAGTCTGCCCATATCTATCTATCTATCTATCTCAGTCTGCCCATATCTATCTATCTATCTATCTATCTCAGTCTGCCCATAACTATCTATCTATCTATCTATCTCCCAGTCTGCCCATAACTATCTATCTATCTATCTATCTCAGTCTGCCCATAACTATCTATCTATCTATCTATCTATCTACATATCTATCTATCTATCTATCTATGTCTGCCCATATCTATCTATCTATCTATGTCTGCCTATCTATCTATCTATCTATGTCTGCCCATATCTATCTATCTATCTATCTATCTATCTATGTCTGCCCATATCTATCTATCTATATATGTCTGCCCATATCTATCTATCTATCTATCTATCATCTATCTCAGTCTACCCATATCTATCTGTCTCAGTCTACCCATATCTATCTATCTATCTCAGTCTACACATATCTATCTATCTATCTATCTATCATCTATCTATCTATCTCAGTCTACCCACATCTATCTAT